>CM031957.1:8593828-8661328 GCA_018749465.1 Paracanthobrama guichenoti
ATCTCTGTCTGCGATGCACAAGAACAAACCGAGCAAAAACCAAGAACACTGCGGGCAGGACAACGCATTAGAGTCACCGTTTTGCTGGTACAAATGGAAAACCAAATCATTTACACATACTTGTAGCTTGATTCACAATAGTTCTGGCATCTTTTGCTCATGGTCCCTCACAGTTTCTGTCCTTTTTTTCTGATCGGCTCTGGGGCTCACTGTTGTGTTTACTCATACTAATTTACTGAATTATGTTCCGCTTAGCACTCAGCCTAGTTTGGGGCGACAGAAGCGCAAAGAGAGACACTTTCTGCCCATGGGTTAAGGCTTAAAGGGCTTATCTTCCCACTGCTGATGACAACTGAGGTGCATCTCTGGCCTCCTTGACCTCATTGCAAACAGGCGCCAGGATGTCTGTCTAACTAACGCAAACAGCACCTTGACTCTCCAGAGCCAGTAAGAAACAGCATGAGACCACTACAGAATAGTGCGAGTTTGCAATAATGCAGCATGACACCCTCGTTGGGACCGAAATGTCTCACTTGAGACATTGTTTGGACAGGAGTGGCTTATGCAGTCCAGTACAAGTGTTGACTGTGAGGCCATTTCCTTAAGTCAGGTGAAAAGAAAGCGTGCAGTACCTTCTCAAGGCTTCCAAAAATAACCGAGGTGACTCCAACCTGCCATCCAGCCTTTCTGGCCTGGGCTACAATTAATATGACAAGTCTATCCAGAGCAGAATAAATTATCCCGTACGCCTGACCACTGCTTACATGCGAGCAGTTTGGGGAGTTCATTGGAAACACATGTTTCTGGGAAAGACCGCTTTGCGTGTTCGCCGCTCCTGAATACATTTCCGCTCCCATGTGACTGTGTTACGGCTGGCAGAGTTAAATGTAACCGAATGAGTTCAATACTGGCACAGCGGTGGCTCTAACGAGGGAAGCACATTTGTTTGACCACACCGTACGTCAATCATTCTGGAAGAGCCCCTCAATTGAATCCCGGTGAGCACGTCCCTGTGCAGAGACAGTTCACAATAATGGGTGTACCTGGCAGCAAGCCCTTTGGCCTGAGGAGGGACGCGTTTTGGAGCTTTTTCTAATGCCGTTACGCACGGGGGCGCACGGGAGGGAGAGCGGTCCATGTGCGGGGTCTGTTTCGGTGAGCCGGAGGAATACTAATGAAAGCATTTTTCATAATTTCACACAAACCCACATTCTCTAGACCTCTGAAACAAGGGGGAGAGGGAGTGGGGAGAGAAATCCATTAAAATGATCTGGAAATGATGCTTTCCAGCCCTGGACTGAGACAATGAGGTATAAATTACTGTGATAAGATCTGGACAAAGTTCAAATCAAGCGAGATTTTCACATCTGGTCCTGTGCTCTTGTCGTCAAATTAATGGATTCTTCTGAAGCTGTGTGCACCAAGAATGTGATAACTTGTGCTTCCTGTTCTACTGATAACATTCCCAAGGGGAGGGAGAGAGAGGCACAGGGTCTTCTAAAGTGTACACAGCACTGGACAGCAAACCTCACACGCTTTCCTTCTGTAGCTACACAAACAAACGCTGACATACATGCATGTCATAAATCTACTTGTATTAAGATTACAGAAAAAACAGGTACAACAAAAAGAACAGAGAAAAAGCTCACGCTAAGAAAACTGTCAAGACAGTTTTGATGCTCTAGAGCCGTATCTCCTGCTTGCCTGGCCTGCCAAAACAGATTGTGAATCAAATGTGCGAGGTGTGCGCTTCTGCCTCGCTCCCTCTCTCTGCTGATGATGACGCCAGCGCACCTCAGCTCAGTGAGATTCAAGACAGAATGGACAGATGGAGAAAAACATGAGAAATGGAGAATGAAATAGGACAGAAAGATAAATTAAAGGATTAGTTCAGTCAAAAATTTAAAGTGTGACATCATTTCTTTTCTAGAAGTAGTTTTGAATAACGTCCTGATCTGTCTTTTAAACGCAGTTACAATGAATGAGGACTTCAAGCTTTAAAAAAGACCTGAAAGAATCTTGAATTTTTTTCAAGTCTTATATTATTCACTGATTATCTGAGCTGTGACCAGAACACTGAATCATTGAGTTGAACTCGCAAATTGGATCAAGGGATCTGTGAACAAATCATTCAAACAGATTTTGTGAAATTAATAAAACAATCCATTAACCAGATCTGTATTAATAAAATGATTTGTTCACAAAAATCTACTTTTCCCGTTAACTCTAATGGACGTGCTGGAAAGCTAAAACAACAACAACAATATTATTGTCAATATTTCACATAAAACTACTATATAGCTTTATAATATTTGGAATATAGTGCACAAGTCATATGGATATCACTTATATGATACTTTTATGTCGCTTTTACATGCTTTTTGATGTATGCTTCATTCATTGTAATTGCATTTAAAAGAGCATCCCATATAATTTCTCATCCTCAAATCATACAAGTTTGTTACAACATGAGAAAATGACAGAATTTTTATTTCTGAGCAAAACTGAAGTGAAATCATGGATGATTTACAGCTGTAGTGAACAAGAATGCATGATCGATCAGCACTGCATGTCTCTTTGGGTTCATTTAGAGGAAGCTACGGTGGAATCCAGCTCAGGCATTTTAGGCGTTCCTGGCTGATTGGAAACATACACACAGGCGTAAATGACCAGACGTTTATTTCCAGGTGAGGAGAGAGAGAGGCAGAGGCTCCTCACCTCTTCACAGTCACCTGGATACCGTTTCCAGGAAGGCCCGCTGGCCAGGGTTAATCTGAGGCACTAAATGAATAAACAAAGGATGGCTCTGTGGGCCGTGGTGGGCAGGTGAGCTCAGATCATCTTCCCACACTGAAACTCATCTGCACAGGAAATGACCCGCAGCACCTCACCTCCACACCTGGAGAGAGGAGGGGCTGTGCAGGAGAATCTGACCAAGTCACATTACCTCACCTCCAGAAGAGGAACTTGCCTCTCACATCTGTCAACAGCTCTTCAGTCATCCTTCAACAGCAGCTCATTCCACACATACAGAAAGAACATGGCCACTCAAAAAGATCAGAATGAGGTCAATATCCAATCGGCCATTCTACTCTACTCTAGAGATTACAAAATAATACAAATAATCCACATTATTGGCATTTAAAATGAAAAATGAAAAATATATCATGAATTACTGACTATGGACAGCGTACTAAAATGGAATTTATTACGCATATTCCTATTCTTTAAATAGGAATTTAATGATACCATCACTGGTTCCAATTTCAACTTTCAGTTCCTTAACAGTCCCATTAATAATTATTTTAGTACTTTTAAGTAAAAATATTTGGTAATTTTATTGCCAAATAATGAGATCATCTTGGTAACAAATACATTTAATAATTATAAAAACAGAACTTAAAATTAAAAAGAAACTTAATATCAAGTAAATTCATATTTTGACATTACATCATATTTCATTAATTTAGTAAGTCTCATTAGCTCGGAAATCGTTTGGACTACACTGGTCCAAAAAAATAAATAAATAAAATCATAAGAATCATTTGTTCATAAATCAGACCACATTAGTCTTGCTGAATACGATTAACTAAAAAGAACAGAGTCATAAGAGTCATTTATTCAGGCATCATTAGGACTGCACTGTCATTAGAACTCATAAGAATATTTTTTTGGGGGGGGAATCGGACTACACTGGTCTTGATGGATGCTTATGATTAATTAAAAAGAACCAGCTTATAAGAATCATTTGTTGCAGAATTGGATTATACTGCACTCACTGGATGCTAAGATTTACTAAAATGAACTGATTCACTTCTGTTTTTCTAAAAACAAACAAACAAAAACACACACACAATTGATATGGAACTAACCAAAGTATTCAACAGCACCGTGCTATAAAAACCAACATTAACTATGACACACACTCACACATAGGACAATCGAAAAGACACAAAACAAATACAACAGACTTGCTGTCTCCTGGCCGGAGAGCGGTGAGGAAGAGGCGGGGTTTGATGGAATGCTTTCTCATTTTTCATCCTCTATTCATTTTTAACAGCTCTTTCTGCGCGCCGCTCTCCGTTCACTGTAATGACTCAATGAAGTGGCGTACATCAGGCGCCGACTCTGAGGTGTAAAAAATACCATCGCAGCTGCCCGATCAATACATTATGGAGTGAGAGTGCATGCTGGGGGAAGATAATGCCGCCTCGTGCGGAGACGCTGTCAGAGTCCATTAGTGTCTGGAGGGCTGTGCTGGGAGCGGCGGGCATATGTTGAGTCGCTGAGGCCCACGCTTTGGCACGGAGAGCTTTTGTTCTTAGCTTTTAATTGTGGCCCCACCTTGGAGGGGGCCCGTCACTCTGAGACCCCCGTCAGAGCGTGCTGGTACGCTCGGATGCGGCAGGCTGGGACAGCGGGACCAAAACTAAGAGCTGTGCTTTTCTGCGGCTGTCAGAAACATGCAGGCGGGCACACGCACACACACGTAACAACAAAAATACACAGTGGGGAAGATGGAGACAGAACACTCTGTGTGCCTGAAGCAAGTATGTACTTTCACAGGCTGAGAAGTCCTAACTGATGAGAGAGGAATGGGAAGCATTTCAGCAGCATGAGACGAGTATTTGCGAATTTACTAGGGATGTGCAAGGCTATATTTTCAATTGAATAGTCGGAGGGCCTGAACAACTAGCAGAATAATCTTCAGGAAGACCTGTATAATTTGCCCTGTACCGAAGGCACCTGACGCCGTTTGGACAGATTTATACAGTATAACATTTTGTTTTTAACCTGACATCAACAAGAATTTTTAACCTGACATCTTATCAAAATCACAATTTTTAAAGACAATTTAAAGTAGGGATTAGGGCTGCACAATATATAACCTTTTAGCATCGAAACCGGAATGTGTGAATCTGCAATCCGTAGGCACCAGGCCCCACAGTTCGGAACGCATGTGATTCACAGATTAATTACAAAGTTTAACCATCCTAAGTTTTAAAATTTCAACTAGTTTTCTCATCTTTTTGTGCTTGAACAGATAAATGCGTGCAAAAATGTCAAATGCCGGTCTCTGCGAGTATTATCATAAACACAGTCGCTTGTTTCGTTAGTGAATGTAAACAACTGGGAAAGAAAACGGATGCGTATCATTATATTGGATCTGTGCATTAAGCCTTAAAGTGACAACAGCCTAATATTCATCTGCTGTCTGTCATTAATGTCAATCAAACAAGAAAACTCTGTTTAGCTTTAGCAAAGATGAATTATATTTGTACAGTGAAGACTATGCAGTATTATTTTACATTTGATTATTCAATTTGTGCACCTGAATACTGTTAGATCTGAAAAACATAAAGCACTGTTTATTTCATTTGTATTTTTGTTCTTTTGTATTTATCTATGCTTAAAAATCAACCAAATCTTTCTAGAATGAAAGATCAAAATAGAGCTATTCAAGTCATCTGGTGAAGTTGTTTTCATATCGCAATATATAAAATCACAGAAAAACAAAATATCCCAATGTGAGGTTTTTTTCCAATATCGTGCAGCCCTAGTAAGAATGTACCTATATAAAAATTTTAGGGGATATCAATAGGTTGATTATGATTGTCATGTTATGACCAATAACTGAGTAATTAACTATACTAAAAATAAATCAATAATTAAATACATTTTGGCTCAATAAATTACAAAAAAAGATATAAATAATAAATAAAAAACACTAAAAATCAAAATAGATTTGTATTAATACAAGTGACTTTAGGCATCACAACATTAAAATGTACATATTTATAAATAAATAAAATTATATATTTTGTCAGATTAAAAATAAAACTCTCAAAACCCAAATACATTTTTTTTTGTTGCAAATATATTTAGACATACCAACATTATAATGTATAATATAAATAATGGATCTTTATTTTGATGTTCGCTAAAGATTACATTTCTGTGTCATTAGTGTTTTATATGAGCATTATATGACAGCAATGGTAATCTAAATGTGAAAAATAGGGAAATGAGCATTCACAATTGCCAAAAGCCAGTAAATATCCAATATTGACTAATACTGATAAATAATAAAAATAAATAAACTCTTATATCTGCTGATAACTGATATGGTACAGGTACACTGTGCATCCCTAATTTAAAGACACAATTTCCCAGCAGAAAAAAAAAAACAAGAAGAAAAAAATCTAGATAAAGTAATGATCAACTAGTTGACCATTGTGACCTATCCTTACATCCTGCTGAGAAGACTGAGATGCTGAGGTCAAGGTGAGAAGGGTCTACAACTCGCCCACTGCTGTTTGCCATAATGGCTGCAAGGATCTTAATGGCACATGGAGTGCCAACGTCTGCACATGTCCTTCCTGTCACCTCATCGCACTCCAACATCTAACCCCACTCGACCAGATGTGTTCGATCATGCCCTGAAACACTCACACAAGCCCATATACGCCAACCCAAAGGCCATGGACGGAGTGTTCAAGCAAATGCAAAGAGGCTGGAAACCATCGAAAAAAAAACTGATCCTACATCACAACTTAGCAATTCAATTGTTTATGACTGTATAGATGATGAGGAGGGGATTCATATGTTGACAGTACGAGTGGTTGTGTGTTGGAGTGGCTTGCAGCACTGTGGAGGTAAAAGCTTTGAGCGAGTACACAGCAGATGCTTGACACATTGCTGTCCATTCAGTCGCTTTAAAGAGCAGCTGCTCCCGCCCCTGGCACTACATACACAAACTCTTTCTCTCTCTTTCTCACTCACACACACATACACACACGCACAACGCTGCCCTCAGTTCACACATATAGAGGTATTCTGAGTGTTCTTCTTCATGCTGCTATGTGGTTGCTAGGATGTTCTGCTCTGGGTGGCTGCTAACCTGCTCAAGTTAAAGAGCCAACCCTATTTCACACAGACACATAAAAACCTTATATATGAAAATATATGAATATGAACAAAATTATTTAAAAATATGTATTTTCAGAGTGTAATCTTCACTGGTTCTATTTTTCTGTCCATTAAAATAATCCACTGTGTGCTCAAATCATTCTGTTCTCTCCTCACAGCCAAAAAAGGACTTTGGCAAGACAAGAATGCTACACAGACACCAAAAAGTGCTGAATGATTTGCCTTCACCTCAAAGTTAGAGTTAGAGAGTTAGAGAGAGAGAGAGTTAGAGAGAGAGAGAGAGAGAGAGAGAGAGAGAGAGAGAGAGAGAGAGAGAGAGAGAGAGAGAGAGAGAGAGAGAGAGAGAGAGAGAGAGAGAGAGAGAGAGAGAGAGAGAGAGAGAGAGAGAGAGAGAGAGAGAGAGAGAGAGAGAGAGAGAGTTAGAGAGAGAGAGAGAGAGAGAGAGAGAGAGAGAGAGAGAGAGAGAGAGAGAGAGAGAGAGAGAGGTTAGTAAGAATGTCAAGTAGATGGCCATATTAGTAACTGGATATAACATCACACGCTAAAGCTTTTATTTTTAACAAATAATACAACACACATTCCAAATAAATGACCTGAAAATGTTAAAACATACTACATACTTTTTGTTATTATGTCATTACTCGTATTTGTATTATTTGACGTAATTTCATATTTATTCAAGAAAGAAGGCCAAGAGTCTATCATATTATCTGATCTTATATTTTCTGTGATATCTGAATATTATTTTAAATAATATGCAATTTTTTTCATTATTAATAAATTATAAATAATAATTATATAACTGATAAACTTTTATTAAAAACACATTTGTATTGTATTAATAATAAAGACAAATTAATGTAATGTATGTAATGTAAATAATAATGTTATTATAAAAATGTTATCTTAAATATAATTTTTTAATATATATGCATATAAAATAATATAAATACCATATAAAATACAGTCTATAAAGCTAATAAAATAACTGAAAAAATAAATAAATCCCATTTACACAGAAAAAAAAGGAAAAACAGAAAGGGAAAGAAGGAGAAAAATAGGAAGAGAAGAGATGGCAGTGTGAGATAAGGCCGTTGGGCCTCTGGTTCTCAGACAGTAGGTTGATGATAAGAATGGCATCTTTCACAGTCAGATCAGCCAATCTGGCCAGGCGTCCGCGGCAGCTTCTGTTTTGTGGCGGGGACTTCCAGGTCAGGGGCAGAAGAATGGAGTCAGTGAGTGTGGTGGAGAGGGGGCCTGGGGCAGGTGGCGAGTCGCTATTGAAAGAGACAGGCTAGGGCGGCAGGGAGAGCGCTGGGTCACGGGAATGGCTCCCCAATCTATAGGCGGCTCAAAAACACCTCTCATTGTTCGGGGAGATCATGTGGCACGAGCTCCTCCTTGAGCCGCGTCAGGATCCTTCTGGCTTGAATGTGAGTAGTATCTCTGACAACAAGCCACCTTTATGCCCATCCAGGTAATTACAGACCACGGGTGAGGATCCATTACTGCTGGACGCAGGTAGAGTCCAGGTGCCCAGTCTCTGAGCGCTCAGCCATGCTGGGAGAGGAAACCAGGGGAGCGATCAGGCCTGTCCCACTGGCCTAAAGGCATGACCAGCACAGAGGAGCATACTATACTACACTAAAACACAGAGATGGCTTTGTCTTGCCACACACACACACACACACACACACACACACACACACACACACACACACACACACACACACACCCTGCACCTGAGTTGAGGGCTGTGTAAGGGCAGTAGATAAAACCCAGGGCACACACACTGATGATAAGTATCGGTGAGAGCAGTTTTACAGTCACAATGTGATAACGGCCAGCAGCACTGACCACCGCCATGACTGCACTAATGTAGGCAACAAATGTAGATTAGAAATGTATTATTAAGAAAAATAAACATTTGGTAACAACAATAAAACTGAATGCAATGATAATAATTCTATTGAAAAAGTTATTTTCCTCTTTTATTACTTTCATATTTGTGGCTAAAACTGCAGGCCATTGTGTCAATCACAACTAGACAGCACAAAAATGAATTTATGTTACAGTACTGCTACGTTTGTTTAGATAACATCATTTGAGAAATATTTGACCTATTTGTCGCCACATGGAGTTGTGGCGTAAATAAAACATTTGTGTATTTGAGAAAAATAAAATTGACTTCTGTCAAATTTACCACATTGTGTTTTCTTTTTGTTTGTACGTTTAATGATTTCATTTTCATAAACAATTTAATTATTTTATTTCAGTGTCAACTCATATAGTTTGTATTGTTTAGTTTGGTTTGATTAAAAAAATATATTTTATTTTATTTTATATTATATGATCTGGACAAAATAAGGACCTTTTTAGGCATCTGAAATATACACATACTGGTAAATTTTACACTGAGGTAAAGACCATGATGAATTCTCAACAGCTGTTTTCATTAGTAGATGTATTGTATGACTTGATTCAGTTAAAACCGTATAGTTACATTGCAGTTCCTAATAAAAGTTACCGATCAAGTAATGATTAACTTGCACTCACATTTGGCACTTTAAATCCATACCCCAACATAAAAACAATAAACACTCAAACAGATGAAAACAAACAAAAACATGCGTCACCGCCCTTGACACAATGCAAGAGACACTTGCAGATATCAGTCAGGCTTCTTCTAGGACGCGATAGCAAAACACACAACACACCAGCATCTTTCGTGCACTGTCGCCCGCTCATCTCCCGATCTCCGACAGGCCCCTGCCACCCTGCCACGCCACACACATAACAACTGGGCCAGGAAGGAAAAGTGCTCTCGACGAACAAATGACGGGGTGTTTCTGCTACTGAGTCATAACAAAATACAATCAAAAGAGATTTGTGTTCCTGCTCGCTTTATGGTTCAACTAGATAAAGCGCCTCCTGTCTTCCCTCGCACAATGCACTGTGTAGTCTAGCAGGGCCGGAGTGACGCTCCTGGGACCAGATAGGAGTATCGATAATGCCGGCTGCATGTCCGATTGATTTTGGGAAGCTGAGACAGTGGCTGTGTGATTCTTTCTTTCTCCTGATACGCTGTGTCAAGCAGACGGGCGCTGCTTATGATGGGTTTAGTGTCAGCACACACATCCGGCAGAAATGGCCACATTGAGCTGGCTCCCTTAGGGGTGGTATATAACACAAAGGACACCACATAAACACACAGCACAGCAGCATTAATGTATAGCAGCCAGGGAAGCTATGATATCTCCATGTGATCTCTCTGAAAGACGCCTACATACGGTCATGTAAAGCTTTAAAGCATGAACAAAAACACATAACACATCCAAAAAGTTGTCTCAGTACTAAATGAATAACGACTATCTGTTTGCTGATTTTACCAAAGCTTGTCACAATGCATTATGGGATTGACTTCTCCACAAAGGATACAAGTGATGCTGCCTAAAGGCCCCAATATATTTCAAGCGAAATCGAATAACAAACTGCTGTGACGTCATTTCGAACAAAATCTGTGCAAAACGAAGTTCGTTCTAAACAGCTTGCCAAAGCGAACTTTTCGGAAAAGTACACTTCGGCTGGTAAACACCTTTGCACTACCACTGGTCCGTGCCGAGGTAGGTGTGAGCTGAGGCTCTGCCTTATTTCACGTGGAATTTGTCCTGTTCAGTCGGTCAAGGTCAGACATCTGCGAGTGAAAACATGAACACACTGGAGAGTTGCTTTATAGTGGAAAATTAAGTTGTACTTCTGATTAAACGTGACACTGACACTGTTTTCATGTTTAATACGGTAAAGCTGCTTGATTTTAAGCAATCTATTGTATAAAGTGCTATATAAATAAACATGACATGACTTTACTAGAGTGCCGAATTGCAGAGCTCATGCAACCATATCCACGTTGCTATGGTCAGATGCTTTTCATATGCTTTATTAAAATGAATGCTGTTTTCTCAATTTTGTTGCGTGTTTATTTTGTTATTGAGAGGAAAGCTCGCAGCACATATTTACATACTCTCTCAGCAGTGTGGGCTGCGTTGGATGTTTGATAACAGTATATCGCTGCTCACGTATTTCAAACTTAATTTTACCCATAAACGAAGAACAAAAAAGAACTTTCCAGCAAGTGTATCAGGGCCTTAAGAATCTGGTTAAAACAAAGTATAATAACTTGTTTTTATTATTTTTCTAATATTTTAATTTATATAACTTATTTTAATCAAATAAAATTTCTAAAATATAGACTATTTTATTGTTCAAAATAGTAATACTATTTGTCAACACATATATTTTATTTATAATAACATAAAATGCATGAAATATACACTATTTTATTATAAATACAAATAAAATAAACATTTTAATTAATGCATTTTATTTTATGTTATTCTACATATTTACACTGACCTTTGAGTAATCAAGTCACCTTAACAGAGTGCGCATGTCCATGTGAGCAGACATGAAACTGAGAAAATGTTTAAATGGGGCCTAAACAGTAAACAAGATAGAGACACTGTCCTGCAGGACAGCATTAGATCCTCCAGGACACCCTGGACTAGAGAGAGACATTGCGGCAGAGGAGGTGCGTCTGCACTCCGCGGAACAAACAGGGCCGTGCTGTCTTTTGAAGGCACAAAGACAAAGCGATGAGCGCTGATAAGAGCAGGCGCCACACTGCTTGAAGCCCTGAGAGCTGAGCAATCACACACAGACTGATAAGCATCAGCCCATAAAGAAGACTCCGGCAGTTCTCCTCCAGACGGGCCGGAGAAGAGAGAATGAGAGGGAGGAAAGCTGTGTGATAAAGATGGTTACTTTCTTTCTTTTGGAGGTGAGGGTTTAGAGGAGGAGCGACGTGAGATGATGACGAGACAGTTTTCTTGACAGGAAGTCACTAGATGCAAAGGAACAGCAGGTACGTTTGAAGACACCGCAGAGAGTCAGTGCAATCTTAAAGATGAGAACGCCTGACAGTGCGAGGCAGCTAATGTGTGTCTACAGGCCAAGCACTAAACATCACAACAGTCAACACGGCCTACCTTCTACTGACAAACCACATTTTGGAGCTTTGCTTTGATTTCAATGAAACATGAAAGATACGTGTGAGCATACACAGCAAAATATCACTCTGCGACTGAAAAAGAGCAAACGGTGCATTGTACTTTGATTCTCTGAAATTGATTTTCTCTCTTGTTTTGTTTAGACTGTAGATCAGAAGCTCAAAATGGAAAGAAATCTTTTAAAAGCATAAGCCTGTCTAGATATCTGTTGATTGGATTATCTTAACATGACAACTGGAGGAATGAAAAAAGAGAAATCAAAATCCATTTAATCTAACTCAAAGGTCACAATAAGCATATTTACCAAATGTAGACTGCTAATAGTTTTTTAGGCAGGTTGCAACTCTTTCCATGTAACATACATGAAATAAAAGTGCATACAAGTCAAGTAAGAGACTATTCTTGAGAATTAATTACACTGGGAACCGCTGTTTGTAATCCAACCTCTGTAAAAAAAAAAAAAAAAAAAACGAAGAGCAGGTAGTGGTCTTACCTGAGCCGGTATCTATGACTGTGGACTGGCCTCTGCGGTCGGCCACCAGACGAGAAGAGCCAGGCATGCTAACGGGCTCCGAACGCACCGGCTGGATCCTGCAACACAGGAATAAAAAAATTGACAATTACACTAATTGATGCTTAACTTTAATCATATTTCAAAATTTGCTGAGAAAAGCCCCCAAATGAATAGATGGATAGAAAAAATAGAAAGACAGACAGACAAACGGACAGTATCAGACAAATAGACAGATAGATAGACATACAGACAGATGCTCTGATAGAGTGACGGTATTGTGCAAGTGCTAGACTAGAGCTGGTCAATATGTGTATTTAGTGAATTGCTGTGGTTAGTAACATGAGTCTATGCTGTCACACTGTGAATTTGGTGTTGATGATGGCAGCTGGTAATGTGAGCAGTATTGTGTGTAAATGTGTGTTTAAGCATCGGCACCTGAGGCTGTGCAGGTCCAGGTCGTCTGTATCGAAATCAAGAAGAGGCTGCTGGGTGTCGCTGGGCCCCTGTGACTGAAGTACAGAGGAGCTGGAGGAGATAACCGTGGTCTGACCTGATGGATGGATGGTCTTGAACTGAAACTGAGGGCCCATCCAGAGTCTTCGGTGAGGGCCAGTGTGAGTAACAATCTCCACCTGTAAAGTATAACACATATAGAGAAGCATTTTTTGCAGCATATTTAATTTCAGTAAAGTGTTATTTTTTGAGTGCACAATATTGGGGTGAATCTCACAGGACTTCCCTGGACCCAGATTTTTTATTATTTTTTATTTATTTATTTTTCTTCTTAGAACAAATATTTTCAACTAGTAAATATATATTTTAGGAAATTGTATATGTAGAGGTATATAAAGCATTTCAAATCATTTGATATATATGAAAAAAATATTATCTTTTAAAATATGCTACACTTAAATTGTAAAAATAAACGTATTTCTGTGTACCTCTTTGTTGTCTTTGAAATCCCATAAAGGAAAGTTAACTGAGAAACTTTATAATAACTGAAATGTTAAAGGAACACTCCACTTTTTTTGAAAATAGGCTTATTTTCCAAGTCCCTTAGAGTTAAACAGTTGAGTTTTACTGTTTTTGAATCCATTCAGCCGATCTCTGTATCTGGCGGTAGCACTTTTAGCACAGCTTAGCATACATCATTGAATTGGATTAGACCATTAGCATTGTGCTCAAAAATGACCAAAGACTTTCAATATTTTTCCTATTTAAAACTTGACTCTTCTGTAGTTACATTGTGTACTAAGACCAAAGGAAAATGAAAAGTTGTGTTTTTTGCATTTTTTTTAGACCGATATGGCTAGGAACTATTCTCTCACTCCTGTGTAATAATCAAGGTGCACCTTGGGAGCAGCGGCGCAATGATATTACGCAGTGCCTGAAAATAGTCCTCAGATAGGTAACTTCCAATGTGACTGGCACTAAGTTTGTGTAGTTGAACACAATGCAGAGTTGCAGCAGGCAAATTAAGTAGTGGATTTACCTGTGAGATTAGCCATGGTTCTGTGTGTTGTAAAGGGCTGTGATAGTAAGTCGAAGGTGTATTCTACCATCATGTTTCACAGAATACCAACGAAAAACAAGGAACAAAAGAATCAATGGTTGGCTGCTCTGAACATAGATATCAAAACACCGGTAACTTAGATTAAATCAAGAAAGTGCGTGTTTGCTCAAAGCATTTTGGACCAGATGACTATTTGGAAAACATGGACAGTGTTACCCATACCACGGTACGGCATCTAAAGAATATGGCCAGACAGGACGAAGTGTATCATCACCCATGGCTGTAAGTATAACATTATTATTTTTAGTTAGCTTAAACGACCAGATTGAAAAAGCACTGCTGTTGTCTTTAGCTAACGTTACCTGTGAAGTGCAATCACTGAGTGTGGGGGTTTGCTCAACCTTTTGGTTTATACAGTGTATATAACGTTAGTAGTTTTGTTGTAGAGTTCTGGTGAGGTAGTGTATAGTTTGATTAAAAATAAACTTGTGGAATTGTGTGTATTGTTTATCTACAGTTTCTATGGTACAAAATACTAGTGATGTTACGTTCTGTGCCGAGGCTTTGGAGCGTGTTTTTCCTGCATTGAAAATTATTTGGCTGCCGCCAAAAAATGTGTTGTCCCACCAAAGCCTTATTTGATCAGTTATTGTGATTTATGAGTGATGTAGATGACTACTGCGCTTGTGACAGGGCACATGTTAACTGAGTGACAGAGAGAGCGAGCAGAGTGCACACACTCTCTCTGTCTTCAAAATAAGCATAGCTTATAGCTTAGCATACTGTCTTATGTTACCAAAATCAAAAGGTCGGAGGACCGAATCCATGTTGCACGTGGCGCATTCGGATATTTTTTTCCTTGAATGAATTGCGCTCCAAAAATGTTGATTCTTCTATGACTCACCAGTTTGAATCTGCCCCAGTCTGTTCAGCCACATTTTCTTGTCTTTCACGTTTCAAAAGCTCATCTGTTATTCTGGTTCAAATAGATACGGTTCAGGTAAATATCAAAGTAAATATCTTCTGAATTGTCTCTCACAAATGTCTCCATGGTTGCAAGGCACGCTCTCTGTGCAAGCAGGTTGTCGCGTTGGTTATGTTGACGGAAGTTAGCCTATTTTCAGGCACTGCGTAATAACATTGTGCCGCTGCACCCATGGTACGGCAGCAAAGTTCCTTGATTATTACACAGGAGTGAGAGAATAGTTCCTAGCCATATCGGTCTAAAAAAAAAACTTTTCATTTTCTGTTGGTCTTAATAGACAATGTAACAACAGACGTGTCAAGTTTTAAATAGGAAAAATATTGAAAGTCTGTGGTCATTTTTGAGCGCGATGCTAATGGTCTAATCCGATTCAATGATGTATGCTAAGCTGTGCTAAAAGTGCTACCGCCAGATACAGAGATCGACTGAATGGATTCAAAAACAGTAAAACTCAACTGTTTAACTCTAAGGGACTTGGAAAATGTTTTCAAAAAAAGGGGAGTGTTCCTTTAATAACTTAATACTTATAATATCATTAAATTAAATTTAAAAAACTTAAGTCACTAACAAATATTATATAATGCCATTTATTTGGCATTAAACTGGGGATTGTGTGACACCAACAGCTCCAGTACACACAAAGGGCTGTGTGGGTAAGTGTCTGTTTTCGACCAGCAGTGTCAAATCTGGGGAAGGGAGAGGGGGGTGGGGGGGTTACATGTGTGTTAGACAGACGCCACTCTTCCTCCCCAGTGGACTGCATTAACATGGCATGACACTAACATCATGAAGCAAGAGAGAGGGAAGAGCGGAGGAAGAGAGTGTCCATCCGGCCAGCATCCCTCTCTCCACTTCATTTCTCCATCTTTCCTGAAAGAGCATGGCGTGGGGTCAACTCTTCCGTCCTCTTCCTGTCACATCTGTGTAAATGAGGCTAGCGGTATGTGTGGTTTTTTTTTTCTCTGTAGTTAACACCAACAGTGTTGCACAGCCCTGAAAGAAACAGATGCGGTGCTAGCTTTTTTTCTGCTTTCATGGAGGCTATGGCCAGATGTTGCTCTCCTCTGCACTTCGCCTTGAGCCCGCCATATTGCAGCCGCCTCACACTGACAGCACTTATTACACACAGCCCGCTGCCATTGCGCTCACAGAGGACTGTGCTTTTTATGCTATGTTGCCATAACACATAACAGACAAGCAAACTAATTGCTATCACATATAAAGAAGACAAATAGAGCCATCAACAGGGTTTAGACTGTGTTTAGCCAATAGCTGTCGCTGCACGTGTTAATGGTGTCATTAGGCAGGCGGGATGTGATGGGGGATGTATGCTGTCGCTAATGCTGGTACATTAACAACCTTAAGGTTTAAGAGCTTTGGCTGGGGCCGTTCAGGCCACACAAAAACTGCCACACACACATGCTGGACATGTTGCATCTGGGTAATCAAGAATATTAGATCTTTAAACGTACAGTGGGGTTCCAAAGTCTGAGACCACATTGTAAATCTGGGATTAAGAACCTAATTTAAAAGATTTTGAACAATTTAAAATGAAGTATTTAATGATGTAAAATAGATTAAAAACTTGAGTTTGAGTGCTGTTGTCATTTCATTAAAATTGTTATTCTGGTAATATGACATACTCTGTTAAAAGAAAGAAATGTTTTAAAGTGAAATAAAATAAAGTACAAAAATCAATAAAACTGAAATCTAATTAAATCAAAATTTCAGTAAAACAAAATCGAATAAAAATGACAAAATTACATATCAAAATTAATAAAACTTAAACAAAATTAAAAACTAAAAATATAAAATGTAAAGCTAATAAATACAATTATACTAAAACAACACTGTAAATAAATGAATAAAAGTGTGTTTAATAAATCAATCATGCATAACAGTGCTATGCTTTAGTCTGGACGACAAAAGATGGAAATAAAGGATCCAATTTTTTACATGAAAAATTTTAGATCCATGTTAGGTGTATATACCTGGTAATGGGGCAAGAAATTATTTATGACTTCTACTGGCAGCAACTCAGTGATGCATTATCAGTGTAAGTGTTTCACTGAAATGTGTGTTGCTTAAGTGCTGTTTATTACGGTTAAAGTTAAGCTAATGCAGAGATGAAGGCTATGGGAGGCGGCGGGAGGTTCTGACTGACCTGTGAGAGCCATTCTTCATCCTCCTGGCCACTGTGATCGGAGGCCAGGCTGTCATAAGACTCGTGCCGAGTGATGGGGCCAGGGCTGCCAGGAGGTACCACTGCACAGAAAGAGAAAATAGTAAAGATTAGTTATGTACTAAAAATACATTTATATTTTATTATAATATAATATAATATAATATAATATATGAGATCACCTTCCCAATAAATAAATAAACAAAACCACTATCACTGTTTCTGTAAGATGTGCACTGCAAGTCACTTGCATAAAAGTGTTATATTACATTATACGAGTCGCCTGCAATAAATAAATAAATAAATAAATAAATAAATAAATAAATAAATAAATGTTCATGTTGTTCCATGATGACAGTTTCTATAAGAAATGCATTAAGTCATTTGCTAAAATAACTATTATATTGATTTTTATATTATATATATATATATATATATATATATATATATATATATATATATATATATATATATATATATATATATATATATATATATATATATATATATATATAATTAAGAGATCAACTTCCCAATAAATAAATAAAACCATTATGACCATTTCTGTAAGACGTGCACTGCAAGTCACTTGCATAAAAGTGCCAATATTATTTATTATTATTATTTAATATAATATATTTTTATATTATATTATATTACATTATATGAGTCGCTTATATGAGTCACTAAGAATTGCACTATAAGTAATTTGCTAAAATAACTATTATAAAATAATATAATATAATATAATATAATATAATATAATATAATATAATATAATATAATATAATATAATATAATTGCCTTGCAAAAGATAAAGATCTTCAGGTTGTTCCATGATAACTGTTTCTGTTCAAAGTGCACTGTAAATCACTTTGCATAAAAGAGCCAATAAAACATCTAATTAGCAATTAACATTTCTGTACTGTGGAAAGCCAGTAAAAATGTTCACAGTGTGTTTTGGTATGTGAGAGAGAGTGGAACAGATAAAAGAGTGCGGAGCTGTCAGCAGCAAAGACAGCACGGGCAGAGACAGATGGAGCACTTGGAGGCTTCGCTAAGCAGGCGCCAAGTATTCAGACTAATGTGCACAATCAGTGGTTTCCCTTCCCACCTCCAGGCAAACACATGCCTTTGTTACCAATGTACATAATACAGCAGTGAATAATAAAGATGTCAAGCCCTCATCTGGAGGACACAAGGTGCCTGTCGCTCTTGTTCCCTCTTCTTCTCTCTATCTGTCTCGAAGACATAAGTGCTCACACACCAGGTGTTCAGACACACTTGATGAGGTGTTCCTGCCAGGTTCATGGCGCAGTCACTACTGTGTGAGTAACAGATACACTGACACCTCCACTCGAAGGGGAAAGCTGCTCGCTATCGGCCCCACTCAATCACAGTAACACTAGCCGCTGCCAGAGTGCGGCCTCTGCTATCCCAGCACGCTGCATTATGCGGACATAAATCGTAGAGTGACTTACCGACCTCTGATGGGTCAGAACAGAGCCAGACCATGTTACCTCTTAAACACAATCAAGCTCTGGCCTTCCTCCTTTCCCCCTCCCAAAGCCCAGGGGGACAATAAGTGTTGACTAATAAATAATTGAAGCGTAAGAACAGTAGCTGGCTCTGTAGATCAGGTTACAGTGGGTTCATAATGGCCGGGCTTAAGAGGTCGAGGACTCCTGGACTGTTAAGAGCAGTTTATCTGTTGTGAGTTAGAGTGTGAGCAACAGAATAAGGACAGGAAACAGGCCCTGACCGCATAAACCTGCAGTATCACAGTCGCAGCCTGGTTACAAATTTGCTTTGGCCACCAACACACAAACCATGTACAAACGACCTTTCAGTTAAATAATGTTTGTTCAGGTGCATAACGGTGTAAGCATTGACACCTGGAAACAGAAACCAGACAAGGTTTTGTTTATGTTGTTGCCACACTAGTTTTCGCCACACTAGAAAATAACTACAATAAAAATTTAAAAACTAATATTTTTAACCCTTTAATAAATTAATTCTTAATAGTTTTTTTTTTTTTTTTTTTTTTTACAAAAGCAAATAAATGTATTTAAAACCATATTTATATATTTCCATATTTATATAAAGAAGACAGTATGTGAATAAGATTATATTTTTTAATTCATTCAAGTGTGGTCTCCACTTGCATTAAATGCTTGCTATTACTGTTATTTTCCCTAATTTCCTTTAAATAAATAAATAAATAAATAAATAAATAAATAAATAATTATATATATTTTATTTATGTGTGTTTATTTTGTATTTTATTTTTATTTTATTTTAATTTTTTTGTTCCATATTTGTATATAAATTAACCAATATGTGAATAAAAATATCTAAATATTTACATATGTACTAAATTTTTATTATTTATTTAACAAATTAATTTATTGCATTATTATTTGCTTTAATGCATGATTTATTGTTTGGTCCACAGTAAAAATGTAATCCTATATGTGGCAACTTTGTATGTACATAAAAAAAGTATAAATCAAAAAGGGTGCAAGAATTCTCCATGTTTGTCTTATAACATTTTCTCCAGGTTTGTCTTGCATTAAATGTTTCTGCTATTACTGTAGTTATTTTTTGATCACTTGATTTACTTAATTATTTCGTATAGGTGTTGGGTATATTTTGTTCGCTGTGTTCCAAAAATACAACGAAATATTATGCTAAATAAATGTGCTAAATGTTGTAAAAGGTCATGAACAAAAACCTCACACCTTTCCTTAAGAAATCAGGACTCATTCATTAGAGAGCTCTCAGACACACAGCCGCCACTCTCTCTGCGCAACGACAGCTAATGTCGCAAGCTGAGGATTCCCTGAGCGCTGTCAGTTGGACTGAAGGAGCTTCGCTGGGCCAGCGTGTCCTTGTTATCTACCCATCATCTGGGTATCATCAGCAGTGGCTGGGTAATGCTCCCCTTCCCGAGAGCTGCCAAAGGCTGGGCAGATGGACAGGTGGAGATAGTGACCAAGAAGTGGCGCCACGGTTGCTTTTATCACCAGTCGTGCAGGCTCCAGCTCCTCTGACCCTACCGTCCACATGCTGCATTTTTAATCAGCCAGGTCATCCAATCTAGAAGCAAGACTAGAGCTGTCAATCACAAAGCCCGGCTCGCTGCGAGTCCTCACAGTTTGAGGGTAAAGGCACGCACCCCGCCCCTTTCTGAGACGACTGAGCCTGGGAACTGTCCACTACCAATGCACCTCCGCTATCTCCAGCTCTCTTCCACCATCTTTCTTTGTATTCACTCCTCTTCAGAGTAGCCTTTTACGAAGTAATTACAAAGAAAACAACAGGCTGATAACATTAAAGACCAGCTAAAGCTTCTTTGTGATTGATCCCTAAAGGAGGCGCATCACTTCCTCTGTACAACTGCTTAACTGAGAAGACCCCAGTGAGAATCTTGTCAACAAAATTATTAATGGAAATGTTTATTAAAAGGTTTTTTTGTCAACGTTAACAAAGATGAGAAAAAAAACTGCATCATTAAGATAATTATTTAAATTAAATAAAAAATATTATCGCAAGTAAAGTGAAAAGAAAAATCTGTTGAAAAATGAACACTGGAAAATTCTAAAAATGACGCACGCTGCATTCGTCAGTCGTTGCCATTCATGATATTAAATTAACAATCTAACAAAAAAATTCAAAAAAACAAAACAAAAAGTTTAAAATAATCCAATCATAGTCAATAATGTCATGGTGATATTTGTCTTAATTAATATATAAAATATTTGAATATCTGGATAATTTTGCACTTTTGAAGTAAAATGCCAATTTTATTGAGTAAAACTAGATGCTATGTTCAAGTAAAATGAATGACAAAAAAAGTTGGTAACACTTGGGGAACACATTCAACAGTATGGTAACAGTATGGGGAACACATTCACTATTAACTACGACTTTTGCCACAATAAACTCCTAATTTACTGTATATTAAATAGTTAGTAAGGTAGTTTTTGTAGCGTTTAAGTTTAGGTATTGGGTAGGATTAAGGCATGTAGAATATGGTCATGCAGAATAAGGCATTAATATGTGCTTTATAAATAATAAACAGCCAATATGCATGCTAATATAAGCAACTACTGTAGTTAATAGCAAGATATGTACCCTAAAAAAAGCATGTTACCAAAAATGTATTTAAAAATTATGTAATGATATTATAATACACACACACACACACACACACACACACACGTACTGGAAAACCCTAAACTACATTGGATACGTCAGTGGTTGCTGCTCGCGGCGCGACACAATGCAGCAAGCAATCAAAGGTGGCACATCGTGGGCTGCACAGCACACTGAGGGCCGAGGGCGATGAGCAAACATCGCCACATGCATATGCACAAATTCTCTCCTGTGTATCAGGTCGGGGAGGTTCAGCTGTAACATAAGTGCACGGGGCAAAGATCTCTGGCTTATTTTAATTAGACATTAACGTTAATGCACTGAGCAAGCTCATTATTCCTTTCTTTGCCCCTGGTGAACCGCATCCGCACCGAGCCGCTGCCACGACCGCTCACGCCCGTCTATTTCATCACTCTGACACATGCATGGCGATTAGACCGACTTCTAGAGAATATTCTACCCGTTAGGCCTTGAGCACTTGGGCTTTAGTTGCAGAGAAGAAATGTGAAGCTTGGCCTGAAGGACCCAGACAGCTAATTACTCATTAATGTTTATGATTATCCAGCTAACGCAACAATGCTCACTTATTCAACATATATTAGATGTGTGGTCATCCGTGAGCCCTCTGCCCTCGAGTTGCGTTCTCTTGCCTTTCATATGTCAACCCAAACTGCTCACGCTCTCCATGCACTTGTTATTAAATTACATGGGTTTAAAACCACACTAATTGGTTTAATCTGAACTTCGGGTTAATTTGGCTCTATGATGAGTTTCAGGGCATGGATGTACTACTGAGTGACAAAGGCCTGATTCACAACACCACCGGAGACAGAAAAGCGCTTCACCAACTGCTACATCAAATGGAACGGGGCTTATCTTCTGCAATCTTTCAAAAACAGGCAGAGAGAAGATATTGAGTTTACCGTGCATGTTTCTTGTGTTGTGGTGGACAAATAAGGGCTAAAAACAATTGTCTCCAATGAGACAGACAAACAAACATATACTTACATCCAGCCAGGAGGTATTGATAGTACTGCACGAAGTCTGAGGCCAGCACCAAGGGGTGGTTGCTGTTGAAAGGTGGTTGCAGCTCATTCCACTGCGGTGTCCTACTCAAAACAAACACAGAAATCAATTTAGGAAGCGCATATCAAAGGGCCAGATGTATATAACAGTCTCCAGCTGAGTTATAATGGACTCAAACTCTCCACAGCCCGGTGGAACTTCCATTTCTCAAATCTCATGTGGGCCGCACGGGCTATACAGCTCAGTACATATAATCATTGAACATGTACAATCAGATCAGAAAGCCATTCTGAGAGTAACCCCTGCCTGTTTCCATTTTCTTCGCTCAGTCACAAGCATTATTGCATTACCACTGAGCTCAGCATCTGGGTCGTTGACAAGCCGTGACGTTAATCATTTGCTTGCCCTCATTAAGGCGCCATATAAGCTGTTTTATGTAAATTATATGACTGCAGTGGGTCGTGTCAGGTGCTTCTGTTGGACTGAAGGTGAAGTGTAAAAGCAGGTAAATAGGTGTGGTGCTGAGAGCCTCGGGGCAAGACCTGGCAAGATTCCAACAGGCTCTCGGACAGGTGTTCAGCTCCAGAGGCGTGTCGTCGCCTATCTTTTGCGCCGTGCTGATTGGTCGAGGCTCCAGCACATGTTCCACCAGGTTTCCGTAGCAACTCAGGATGTACAGCGATTCAACAACAGCCTGGCGAGACTGATCTAACAGGGAAGAGAAGTCAAATCCAAGTTTTTAAAGATTAAGATGGAAAGATTTAATTAAGATTAAGTGGTTTCTAACATGACCTCAGAATTCATTTTTGTGGACTTTTTTGGAACAGATTTTGAAGTTTCATCTGAAACCACTTAAAGAATCAAAGAAATAAACAAAAAGAGGATACCAGAGCTTATAATAAATAATAAATTAATAAAATATGAAAATATATCAACTAAAAATAATATGTTTAACTAATAAAAAAAAAGGCCAAAATAAAACACTTATGCACTGACAAACCTTTCTCTCTCTTAATGTTGGGGTTGGTGATGAACCAAGAGCGGGACGAGGCGAAGACTGCAGCCACGCAGAACTCCCCTCCACTGGACTTACTGGGTGAGATTTGGGGAGGCGGCTTGGCTTTGCTACAACAAAAAAGAGACACATGTGACAATAAGAATATAGAGAGTGAAAGTCTGCTTTTGGGGAATGGCATCCAGATTAGAAGAGGAAAAATAAAGCCACATCACTGACGAGAAAAGAGACAGTTGAGACGTTTGAATCAAGACAAATTTTCCTGCATATGAATGATATCACTCAAGAGTTTCGAATGAAAATTGCACATCCACAAATAAAATACTGGGCTTGTAACCAACAACATAATACAGCACATATTCATACTTCATGCAAGTAAAATAAATATATATATACACGTGTCACAATCCAAAGACACACAGTTTACAATAAAATCACATCAAACTATTTAATAAATAAAAGTTAATCAAATAAAATGTTAAATACTTTTAAATTATATTTTTTACAGGATTCTGATTTCACTTAATTTGTATTGGGAGAAATAACCACTTTTAAGTTTTAATTGGTACAAGTACAATTTCACCACAGTTATTAAAACCAGAAAAACATGGCCTCATTAAACTGCTATCTGAGGTTGTTTTATATTTCTGTTTTGTGTGTATAATGATGTTGTTAAAGCTCAACACACACATACACACTCCAGGAGTCTAGTCAATACAGATACCACATAATGGCAGTCATTTTCTTATAAAGCTGCTTCAAATGGAGGCTTTTAAGATGCTTTGGAAGGCCTCATTCCAGTCTTGGCATTTGAGAAAAATGATTAGGGCCTATTGAATTATTATTTACGTCAGTAATATTTTGAAGAAGCCAAGGAGAAAAAAGGGCCATGAGCAGAGAGATAAGGGCTTGCATATGGAATTCATCCTAGAACAGTAGTCATGTGGTATCATTGTCTGACTCCTGCACTAACCCACACTGTAAAACCTGCCCTCTACATCTGATACATACAATAGACTCCAAAAACACTGACTGACTGTTTCACACAGAACCACACTCCAGATATCATCAGCCATGCACACATACACACTCAAATACACACAAATGGCGAAGAATGGGAGCCAGCAAAAATAAAATATTAGGGTTAACAATTAGGGTTAGCGCATGAAATTGTGATTGGATGAAGTACTTGATAAAGCATTCTAAAAACGCAGTACTCAATGCGCAAAACGATAAAAAAAAATAAAAAATAAAAAACTATTAAAAAAAAACATAAAACAACATATTGGTTTCTAATGCAAACCTTTGTAACATTGATTCAATATTTTCTTCTGCCAAAATACTATAATGTTTAAATTACAGTATCTTCACATGGGGACTACTCACTTCTCTTAATTTTTTGAATACCAAAGACTTTCAAATACTTTGATCTCTATGACCTGGCTTTTGGCTTGCTCAGTTGGGGACACCTAAATTTCATCTATATTACCGATCTGTCCGCATTGACACTATATGATACTTGAAATTAGCTGGATAACATCACCGTTTCACCAGAACGGCTGTACAAATTCTGTTGCATTATTTTCCTGTTAACAATGTGAAGCTGCTTTGAAACAACTGGACTTGTTAAAAGCGCTATATAAATAAAGGTGACTTGACTTGACTTGACTAGACTATGATTAACACAAAATTTAAAGCCAGCTATATATTTTCATGTAAAAATATCCATTTATATTAAGTGAGAAAATCAGTAAAAAATTATAATAAAACATTAAATGAAATAATCAGCTTTAATATTGTTTTACAGCACCATTCAAAAATGTAGGGTCAGTAAGATTTTTTTTTTTTTAATTATTATTTAAACTTTGACTTAAAAAGTACAAAAAAATAAATGCTGTTTTTAACTTTCTATTCATCAAAGAATCCTGGAAAAAATACCAGAATTTTCACAAAAATATTAAGCAGTACAACTGGAGGAGGAGGAGGAGGAGGAGGAGGAGGAGGAGGAGAAGAAGAAGAAGAAGAAGAAGAAGAAGAAGAAGAAGAAGAAGAAGAAGAAGAAGAAGAAGAAGAAGAAGAAGAAGAAGAAGAAGAAGAAGAAGAAGAAGAAGAAGAAGAAGAAGAAGAAAGAAGAAGAAGAAGAAGAAGAAGAAGAAGAAGAAGAAGAAGAAGAAGAAGAAGAAGAAGAAGAAGAAGAAGAAGAAGAAGAAGAAGAAGAAGAAGAAGAAGAAGAAGAAGAAGAAGAAGAAGAAGAAGAAGAAGAAGAAGAAGAAGAAGAAGAAGAGAAGAAGAAGAAGAAGAAGAAGAAGAAGAAGAAGAAAGAAGAAGAAGAAGAAGGCCACCAAATCAGCATATTAGAATGATTTCTGAATGTATTAGTGTGAATGTATCCGTATTAGTAATGATGCTGAAAATTCCTCTTTGCCATCACAGGAGTAAACTACATTTTAAAATGTAATGATATTTTAATTTGTAAACTTAGTTCACATTATTACTGTTTTTACTAACATTAAAACCGACCTCAAATAGTGGCATATATTTTTTTATTCCTATTGTACTAAAGCCAAATCAAATAATTAAAATATTACTTGAAAAACATTATCTAAAATATTAGATGTACAAACCGGAAGAGAAACATTTCAAATTTGCTTGTATAATGATATTTAAAGTTCATTTTTAATCTCCAAAATGTTTTGCAGGCCCCAGACACAACCTTTCAGTTTGAAAACCCTTGATATATGTGATTAATTCATCAGCATATTATGCAATTAATTCAATTCCAATCTGCAATCGAATGACAGCCCTAGTCACTATGCACTAAAAGATCAGATAACTGCAAAACAAAACTGCCGATTATAATGAAATTGTTGTAGACCGTGGAGTCTGGACTGGGAGTTAATGTGGATGAATTGTCCAGTGTTTGAACCGGGACTCGTCCAGCCTTGCATTACACTAATAGGTGTTGAGTGACCTGTTGCTGAGCTGCACTCTCACTCTGTCACTTCCCTTAAAACTGTCATCAAGTCGTAAATTACTCTCAGGACGAGGAGTGATGTTGACATCTTTGTTTAGCCGACACCAGGCGAGGATTGCTGGTCGGGAAGGACTAAAGACAAAAAAGACAAAGTAAAGAAAAGCAGGGAGAGATATTGGCACATGTTTATTGGTGTTGGACGGAGGTGAACCGAATAACTAAAAAGCTGAGCAGTGCGTGGTGCTGATAGGGGGATACGAGATGGTTTGTTAGTGTATATCCTTTGCTGAAGCAGGAGTGAGCATCTTGCTATCTGTCAGTGTAAAACAGGGGACACAGCACTAAACAAACATCTTGCCACAGGATTTGTCAGTGTAGAGTACAGGGGACATCTAATAAAACCAGCAGTCCCAAGGGGGATAAAGAGGAGAGAAGACAGCCGACATTTTGATAACCTCAAATCTTTAGAAAGGATTTGAAGATCACTGAATCTGGATAGCTCAAAAAAGCATTTAAATCCTTCCTGCCCCACCGCTGAGTTCAAGGCAGCGAGGAAAGTGAACGAGCTTAGCAGTTTTCAGTCTAGGATGCAGGTGAAGATCTGGCATTTTCAGGTTTGGGGGAGCTGATGCATTTTTTGGAAAGGAAAACTGTAAAGGATGGGCGCACAGATGTTTTTCATAACACAACCAAACCGACTCCGGTGTGACTAAACATTTATTCCTCTGAGATCACAGGCTGATGCCGTCCGCCACAAATCTGAGAGGAAACTGTATCCGTTTCTGAGTGCTTTGCATAATAAATCTGGAAATATTCTTTAAAGCGTATATAATGTCATGCCAGTAATGATGATGAGACCAAAAACACTGCAAAGAACCAGTCTGAGCTAAAAGCCGGGCATAAGTTTGAGCGCTCATCTGCTAGCGGTGCACTAAAGCTAGCCAACTATGGTAAGAGCTCTTTGAAGAGGCTTTGGTCAGAAGATGATTTAGTCAACATGTTCTTATTTGAGTGCACTTCACACTTGCATTGCATCTGAATTTCCTTGAAACGACCGCTGGAGTTGGTTTGTCTGTATATGAAATCACTTTTTTTTCCTCTGGGTCTCACTAAAAGTGGCTAGTATGACTCAAGCTGCAGTGATTCAGCGGGCCATTTGAGCGAACGGATTATTCTAAATAAATATTGGCATGGGGAGCGGCTTACACAAAAATGTATCCGAAAATCAATAAATTATGAAACTTAAACATATTTAGTGAGATGGAGGAGAAGGGAAGACAGACGTTACTAAACAGAAGCCAATTTCGTCTTCCCCCTATTGGCATTTCCCCTGCTGCTTCTAGAGTGTTTTTTCCTCCCTCTCTCCCTCTCCTCTCTCTCTCTCTCTCTCTCTCTAACTAATTCACTGAAAAGACTCCTTGCATGTCATTTCCACTTTTAATTTAACATATGAGGACTCTTGACGTGAGCTAATAGCTTTTCCTCAAGGGCATAATTCAATCTGTGATGTCCACCATCAAAGCCCGGCCACATTACAGTCCCAGCCACAGACGAGGCGCCATCAGGGGGAAGGCGGCCCACATTTGTTTTCAAACAAATGCGACGGCGTGCTTTAAACGGCAAGAAGGCGCACGGACTTCATTTTTAACGTATCGGGGGACTTGCCGTGACAAGCTGACCATATGGTCGGTGTACGTCAGGCAGTGGGGCCTGTGTTACAAAGCTCATGAAAGGATAGTGCAGAATGCAGACATATCTCTCAACGTCACATTTATTATCTCACAGCAGCTTTTCTTCGGACATGGCTCGGGCACACAGCCACAGTCCACACACACCGGGGCAGCCATTTGGGAGGCCGGCATCAAACGCTAAAAGACAAACAGAAATTGTTCCCCTCCATTTCCAGCGTTCCAGCTCATTGGGATATCATTGAGGAAGGTGCCTGATTCGGCATGATTTCCGTTTTCCTTAGAGAGATGCTGGAAAATATGAGTTCCCCAGGTGTGAGCGCAGCTGTCTATGGTATTTACAAGCTGCCAGGTTTTAAGGTTTGTGATGGTTGTGCTTCGTTCTTGGTTCTATGGTGTACAGGACACTTCTGCGACTTTCAAAAATAAAGCAGAAATACATGTTAAAGTTTCCATAACCTACATCATTCAAAACTTGTTTTACCTTTTTTTTAATGTTGCAGATACTATTTCTATCAGGAGTTTTGAGAATGTAGAACATGAACAGGAAAGTAGCTAAAAAAGTGGATGGATGCACTCGGATAGCATTATTACTGATATTTTCCATCTGTTTTTTTTTTTTTTTTTGCTGCATAGGAGTGTTCTGTTTTGGAACACTTGATGATTCTCTTAATATGTCCATGTGATATTAAGCACATTGTTCACTTCTCTAAAAGGAAAAACTAATTAACATTTAGTACAACATCTAAAATCAATCATATGTTTCAGATGAAATGTGCAGCTCCGGTTGTGTCCCACATTAATGTGCCTAGCCCAGTCAAGAGGAATCTATGGGGAATATTAAGATTTATCATGTTAATGATGAGGCTTTGAAACACATACGTCCTTAGAGATCACAGTAGAGCAGCGCAGGAAAAATATCTAATTAAAACTCATATGAAGATACCACAACAAAGCTGAAACCTAGGCCAGAGGAAGGACAGCGGCACATGTGATTCAATTTTTTGTTGGCGGGGGGGGTTGGGGGGTGTAGCAAAATGATTCATTGCTTTCATAATAATCACCCTTTTTTATAGTAAAGTAACTTTTTGAGTTTGCATCTAATAAAAAAAAACTGTGTTTTTCTTCATATACACTCAAGCCAATGATTATACATTGTCCAAATAAAATTGTCACATCAAATTAAAGGGTGAAGAAGATGAATGGCTGTAACTGCATTGCACACATCTGACTCAACTATCGGCGAGAGCTGTGTGCGGCGCATCGATCATTTTTTCACCCTAATTCCAAATGTCACCAGCCAATAAAATCATAACGACAGCAATATGAATGTGAACACAAAAGCATTTTTGAATAAACAACCTCTGTCTTCTGTTTGGAAAAAATGAAGCAGGAAAGGAAAGATCACTTTGAAGAGAAGGTTCGTTTAAACCGCAGGACGGATTGACAAACAAAGCTCTGGTATTGTCTAATGTAGCAAAACACAATATTTTGCGATGAACTCTAGAACAAAAACTCTTTTCTCTTTCCCATGAATTCCAATGGCTCTGACTAACTTGACTTAAATGCCAAGCTGATGTCTTAGATATACTTATGACCAACAAAATACATGAAATTTACTAACATTCCTCACAGTGGCCTTTCCATACAGTACTATTCAACAGGCAATATTTTCAATTAAAACTAATTAGCAATTAAAATAAAAACACAAAAGCCAAACAGCAAATCCACATACAGAAACAGAAACAGAACAACAAAAAAAAAGTACAATAAAAAAACACATCTTCGGTTCTTCCCACAGCGTGCTAGAATAAACTGAAGAAAAAAATAAAAAAACAGGAAAAAATTCTTGGAAACAAATGAAAGATGGAATGAACGCAGTCGTTTGCTGAAGCGCGGACAAAGCATGCTGGGAGTGAATTGGAAAAACTCACCATGGAGTTTTAATGGAAAAACATCCAGCCCCAAAGAGGTAGGGTCTTCATAAAGGGACAGATACACAGAGATAGATGGGAAAAGCATTATTATTGATTTGACTGGGCAACCAGTTTACTGTTTTATGATAAAGAAGTTATAAAAAAAAAAAAAAAAAAAAAAATTAAAAAAAGCCATAGTGTATTTTTATTTCTGGACCAGATCAAAATATATATAAAATTTTAATTAAATGTATAAAGAAATCTCCATTGGTGGTATTTAGGAGGGACATGGGAGATATGAGGTCAGTTTCTTCCAGTCTGACAGTTCAAAAGAAGTTCAATAGTGGTTTAATTGAAGTAAGATGCTGTGAGAGATGTTGTTTTATGCTGAAGACTTAGTAGAAAAGGAGAAGTGGATCCCTGATCTACAGCCAGAGCAATGGATGACCGTAAACATTTTACAGCCAAAAGTGTTTCCCAAAAGCAATAAAAAGGACATGAAATCCAACTCTGGCAGAAGAAGTCGCACACTCTGCGGCCCTTTGGATGAGTTTACTATTCAGTAGGGGTGAATCACTGTCTGCGAAACAAAACCTTACAGTTTTACAGACATTGAATCTTTCTCATTGGCAAACCACTATCATGAAGAATTTTCCAGATCAAACAAATCGTAGCGAGAGAGATGAGTGATGGTCAGGGTAAGTTTAGCTTATAATTGCCATGGTGTTTGACATTCTGAATAATGAATGAATCATATTTGCACAAAGGACTTAAGATACCCAAACATCACGGGCCGAGCTAAACAATCAAATCGGCAGGTTGCTTAGTTGCATCTCAAGTGTTATGGCAGTAGAACCCTCAAGTGAGACACTTCAGCTGAATGGACACAGCAAATATCCAGCTGTGAAAATGAATGGACACCAATGCTAAATGAATACGTTTCCAAGGAGATGGAAACATGTTAAATCTGGATTTGTTTAGCAGCATTGATGATCGGGTTGGTGTTAGTGCGATTGTAAGATATAAAATGCCCATAAAAGATTACAGGACACATCTGCATTGAAATAAGTAGGACAACACCATTCTATCACATGATGCGCTCATGCACTTATAATAAGATCAGACCTGACTGCAAAACATAACAATAACATAAAACCCAGCAGATTTCATTCAAATCCGTAGAGTGCTATGAGGGTCTTTATTCCTGAGAAATGTTTACAGGGAAAGATGCCTGTTAACAGGAAGCAAGAAGTCACATGATGACATCCAGTGAACGGGCAACAACCTCACTTCAGCAGAATAATCTTTCACACGTTTATCTCTCTGCTCTCTGTGAGCCTAATGCTGCACTTCCAAAGGCATTAAAATGAGGTGATTTGCGCAAAAGCTTTACGCCATGACATGTCACATGGCTGGGTAGCACCCGAGCATTCGTTCGGTCATTATGGCACTATGAGACAATGGCCCAAGAGCAGCTCAATTCAGGTATTACACTAAGCCTACTACATCTGTGAGGTTAGATCCAGCCATCCAGCAACACATTCACACTCTGCTGTATGAGAGAAGAGCACCATCAGTTAGTGCTGGAGATTGTGTCATCAATATAAGAATATATATGAATAGTATTTTTATATATATATATATATATATATATATATATATATATATATATATATATATATATATATATATTTTTTTATACACATACATATATATATATATATATATATATATATATATATATATATATATATATATATATATATATATATATATGAATCACTCTTTGGTGTACTTTGGTGTCCTACTGCGATCGGTCTGCGCAGCGCCCGCCTCAAGTCCAACACAACTATGTACTTCATTCCTGAATGAATCAGCCATTTGAACAAATCAAATGAATCAATGACTCAATGAATTACACATTTAGACATTTACCACCACCTGCTGGCAGTTTTAGTTTTGCCCAAAAATGAAAATTCTGTTCATTTACATTTACGCCCTTGTGTTATTTCAAACATGTATGATTTTCTTCTTTTGCAGAACATTAAAGAAAATATTTTGAAGAATGTTGATATGCAAACATTTTTGGTCTGTAAAAAATTAAATAAAATGAATGTCTATTTTAGCCTAAAAGTCTGTGTGTAATATTGAATCAAAAATATAAATTTCTAAAGCTACTTTTTGTAATGTCTATTTGATGCTTTCTCATTTAACTTCTCATTCAATTATTTGATGCTTTTCCCATAATTTTATTGTGTGGATAATGACTAAATTCAATCTTTTGGGGATATGTAATCGCTTGTCAGCCCTAATTTCAAATATTTTGCCTTCATAATACTCAAAAGCTACATTAAATATAATTTTTACATGTAAAAGGTATTTGAAAAGGCAAAAGTCAATGAGACTTTCATAAGATTAGGTTTTAATAAATACTATATCAATATAAACCTACAAAAAATATAATATTGGTTGCTTGTTGAGCACAAGATAAATGGTAAAACTACCATCAAATAGAACTGAAACAGAATTTGCATGGGACTAAAACAACCTCAAGCCCACACTGTAATACTATTTGTTGTTATAGTCAGTCTTTAAAGACAGGAATAAGACACCAAAGCAGTGACAAATCGGTCATGACCGAAACACCACTAGCATCCGTGGGATTGATTTCCTTTTAGCACCTTCACTACAGTCTTATTATACTAATATGCGGGTAAACATGGTCTAAAAATGGTACTGAGCTGGCTGACGAAGGAGAAGGAGGAGGAAGTAAAGAACAAAAGGAGGTTACTCAGTAGAAGGGTTACTCATCACTTAACAGACACATGGAAAAAGGGTGATGAAGTCATCAGTGCTGATATCAGACCTCACTGCACTGGCTGATTTGACAGCTGAAATCAGGTGAACAGCTGAAGTGGTTCACAGAAAAAGAAGGTCACACAGTGGCACAGCTCCTGGAACACCAATGTACATCAACACAGCACAAGACTCACACTGCCGTCTCACCCAGACACTTCTCCTGCTGACAAGATGAGTGTTTTCAGCGAGTAAAGTATGAGGTGAGTGTTAATACTGAACTACGCAGGATCAAAAGATCTAAAAATCAGTAGTTGTAACTTATATTTTTTGAAGGAGGTGGGGACCACAGATGTAGTGAGGGACTCATTAAAGATAGATGTAAACAACCCGGCGAGCTGATCAGCACAGGACCGCAGAACACGGCCTGAAATACCATCCAGCTCGGCAGCTTTCCTGACGTCCACACGCTTGAGTGCCCTCCGAACTTCATCCTCTGAGACAGAGATCACGTGGTTGTTGCTGCTCTGAGTAATTTCCTCTAACGCGCCACTTGGCGGAGTCGCGTTGCCGCGGTTACAGTCAAAGCGAGCATAGAAAGAGTTTATCTCGTTCACGAGCAACGGGTCAGCGTTCACCTCTGCAGAGGATTTAGATCCAAATGAGCAGATGGACCTCAGACCTTGCCACATGCGCCGCGAGTCGTTGAGTTGGAAATGAGACTCCACTCGGTCTTTATAACGGAGTTTTGCGGCTTTAACTGCTCGTCTGAGAGCATAGCAGGACGATCTGTATTCATTCATATTCCCTGAAAGGAGACCGGCGTTGTAAGTGGCAGTGCGTGTGTTCACTGCAGCGCGGATTGAATTGTCCACCCACGGTTTCTGATTTGAGAAGGATGTTATTGTTATTGTTTGCGTGGCTTGCTCTGTAAGCGTGTTGATGAAGCAAAGCGCCACTTCTGTGAACTCGCTTACGTCGGCTGAACTCGCTCGGAACATGTCCCAGTCTACATCATCCAGAGCTGCCTGAAGCACGGTCTCTGAGTGGGGCGACCAACGCTTAACTTCCCGCCTCACCGGGGGTTCCTGAACGAGCTTTTGTTTGTATTCGGGAGTGAGGAAAATGGCGGCATGATCCGATTTGCCAAACGCTGGAAGTGACCGCGCTTTATAGGCGTTCTTGAACGGAGAGTAGCAATGATCCAGCGTGTTTGCTCCTCGTGTAGGACAGGAGACGTGCTGGTGAAAGTTTGGCAGGACTTCCTTTAGATTTGCTTTGTTAAAATCGCCCGCGACGATGAAAGCAGCATCGGGGTGTTTGTTTATGATGCTGCTGGCAACATCATGAAGGCCAGATAAAGCCAGCGCTGTGTCTGCCTGCGGTGGAATGTAAACAGCGGTCGTGCCGACCACAGAAAACTCCCTCGGCAGATAGAATGGGCGGCAAATGATTGTTAAATGTTACAGATGAGGCGAGCAGGACCGCGAGAGAATGGTGATGTTCCTGGGATCGCACCATTTCTTGTTGACCATGAAGCATACTCCACCGCCTTTGGATTTACCGGCCTCGGCTGTTCTGTCCATCCGAAAAACAGAGAAGTTCTCCGATGGCGTCACAGCTATGTCCGGGACCGCGGGCGTGAGCCATGTTTCGGACAAACAAAAGATGTTACAGTCTCTCATGTCCCGCTGAAAACTTATCCTGGCTCTAAGATCGTCCATCTTATTCTCCAAGGATTGAACATTTGCTAGAAGAATGCTCGGGAGAGGGGGACTGAATGCCCTTTTCCTCAGTCTGTTTCGAATTCCAGCGCGTTTCCCACAGTGTTTCTTGATTCTTCGCCGTTGACCCGTCTCTCCATTGTTCAACTCGGCGTTCCGAAGAATCTCAGATGGCCACAGAGGATCGGTGAAAGTGTCCTGAAACAGTCCAGTGTAGAGGTAACCAATGTCCAAAAGAGTTTTGCTGTCATAGTAGATCAATGCAGATGATAAGTTTGTAAAAATTGAGAGTAAAAGAAAGTAAAATAGTAAATAAAAGCACAGTCTTCGCGGAGCGACCTGAACGGCGACCGAACACGGCGGCGCCATTTTGAATTCCCCTTGAATTCCCCTTGTAGCATCATACTCAAACAAAATGATCATCCTTGAGATGTTTCTACAATTTTATTTAGTCCACCTCTGGTAAATTCAGTTTATTGGACATGATTTGGAAAGGCACACAATTGTCTATATAAGGTGCCACAGTTAACAGTGAATGAGCATAGTGGCCTCCATCATCTGTAAATGGAAGAAGTTTGGAACCACCAGGACTCTTACTACAGCTGGCCGCCCAGCCAAACTGAGCAATCGGGGAGAAGGGCCTTAGTCAGGGAGGTGACCAAGAACTCAATGGTCACTCTGACAGAGCTCCAGTGTTTCTCTGTGGAGAGGAGAACTTTCCAGAAGAACAACCATCTGTGCAACACTCCACCAATCAGGCCTGTATGGTAGAGAGGCCAGACAGAAGCCACTCCTCAGTAAAAGGCACATGACAGCCCACCTGGAGTTTGCCAAAAGGCACCTGTAGAACTCTCAGACCATGAGAAACAAAATTCTCTGGTCTGATTAAACAAAGACTGAACTCTTTGGCCTGAATGGCAAGCATCATGTCTGGAGGAAACCAGACACCGCTCATCACCTGGCCAACACCATCCCTACAGTGCAGCATCTGGTGGCAGCATCATGCTGTGGGGATGTTTTTCAGCGCCAATACTGGGAAACTAGTCAGGATCGAGGGAAAGATGAATGCAGCAATGTACAGAGACATCCTTGATGAAAACCTGCTCCAGAGTGCTCCTGACCTCAGACTGGGGCAAAGGTTCATCTTCCAACAGGACAACGACCCTAAGCACACAGCCAAGATAACAAAGGAGTGGCTATGGGACAACTCTGTCCTTGACCAGAGCCCAGACTTGAACCCGATTGAACATCTCTGGAGAGGTTGCCATGCACCGACGCTCCCCATCCAACCGGATGGAGCTTGAGAGGTCCTGCAAAGAAGAATGGGAGAAACTGCCCAAAAATAGGTGTGCCAAGCTTGTAGCACCATACTCAAAAAGATTTGAGGCTGTAATTGGTGCCAAAGTTGCTTCAGCAAAGTATTGAGCAAAGGCTGTGAATATGTACATGTGAATTGTTTATTTTTTTTATAAATTTGCAAAGATTTCAAACAAACTTATTTCACGTTGTCATTATGGGGTACTGTTTGTAGAATTGAGGGGAAAAAATTACTTTAATCAATTTTGGAATAAGGTTGTAACATAACAAAAGTGCTGTGAAATCTCTGAATTTGTCTGAGAATTTTCCGGATGCACTGTATATTACTAAAACTGAAATAAAATAAATTAAAGCTAAACAGGAAAAAAAAAAAAAAAAAACGTCTGAAACCCTGTATATACCTTGTATAATTTACAGCATTAACAGAGAGATAATTTCTTACATAAATGTAACATTTACTGAAATGTACTTAAATGATTTGGAATCAAAACATAGGAATCTAATCAAACCAAGAAAATTAAAATGGGGATCAAACTGAATCACGAAACCCATATCTGAACTGCTTTGGAAAGCGGAAAAACCACTTCCTCTAAAAGGCACTCAAATCAACGCTGTGCTAATATACAATATCGCTCACTTGAAGTTAGACATTTGTGGCAAGGATTCAACCCGTTTTCAACCTCCCGCACCAGGCCGCTTGATTCAGCCACGACACTAAATGTCCAATTGCATTATTACAGGCTGTGTCTGTAAGGAGGACGATCTCCCATGTGGTCGCTAGGTCATTTGCTATCTACCAGCCACAGCTCTGAGTGCTGCACATCTGAGTGTAGGGTTTTTTGGGCATGATGATGGGCAAGGAGAATATGAGCAGAGACAGGTGGGTACAGCTGACTGACTGACATATACTGTACGTAGACACACAACACGGTTCAGCACAACATGGGACGTCTTTTGTCTGTCGCTACATATGCTAGCCTCAGCGAAGGAGCGAAAGACAAAGGATGAAAAGTGACTGGACACCACTGTGACGTCTACTCTGTCACAATGTACAGCCTCAGATTCAGCATGTCTGTAGAAAATGCAGTTTAAATGTGGACTAGGAGCATATAAGGTCTCCAAAGCCAGAAACTAAGCCATACACACGGCTGAATTATTCAAACTTCAAACTAATGCACTCTTGACGAGACTTCAATTCAAAACTAGACGAGCGAGAGCCCTTAAAACAACCTCAGCGCAAAGTGTTCTGCATGACAATGAGCTACAGGGCCTTGTATAAATCTGCCTATTTAAAGGTGACCCGAAGTGCCACTGTTTCGTTAGCGAATTTCCCATTCAAACTTTGCATTTAAATAAAAATAAACAATTGGAATAAGCCATAATTATGTTTAGTCAGTATGTAAATGCACACTGCAGTCATCGATATGGCAACCAGTCTTTACCGGCGTGTTCATGTTACATGGAGAGCAACCGCATGCTACGTCCAGTGATTGTAATACATCTGGCTTAGGAACTAACGACTGACTACAGCAATGATCCATATGTGGGAGAATGCAGGTTTGCATGTTTGTGTAAATTCAGGCAATCCTCTGGCAAATGACGGTTTGATGACACTTAAGAGTTCATGCAAACTCAACTATGCTCCAAATCCCCAACACAGTTCTCACCGCCAGCAGTGGCTGGAGCGTCAATGATCTTTACATGTCCAGTGACTTACAACAATTATATTCCGTTAACCTGCTTGAGAACTGACAATGTAACCTGGTCTGCAACAAAAGCTAACTGTGTAAAGCTGCCGTTTATAACACGGCTAACTGATGACACAAATCAATAGGTTTTAAGATATTACTTGTATTAAGTACCTTGTGCCTTAAAATGGCAAAATAATGTCCATTGGGAAAACCAAAAACCCCACCATATGGCAAAGACAACAGGTGATTGTAACCAAGATTATCTATCCAGTCAGAATACAGCCTTTCCAGTTCCTGACTTCAAGTATCAACATTTCATTTTCAATTAGATTTATCTTGCACTTCAGTTGGTGTTTAATTATAATTCTAAATTAACAATAATAAATCATGAATTGTTAAGTAATATAACATTGAAATGTCTATACCCAACACCTTTAAGTGCTAAACAGTGTGTAGAAACCCACCCAGTGCGCTTGGTGATGGTGCCCAAGGTCATCGGTTGCTTGATCTGAGCCAGTGGTAGCACGACCGTCAAACTGGGTAATGGAGACAGGCGTGGGTTACCCATGTTGTTGTTGGTGAAGTTGTTATAGGATTCTTGACTGGTGAGTTTAGCTGTGAAAGAAAAGGCAAAATTAAAGAAATTTGAGTTTGTATTCAAATTCAAATTCTATAGGTCATATATATAACACACTAAGGTTTTTTTTGTTTTATTCAGCAAGGATGCATTAGACTGATCAAAAGATACAATAAAAATATTTATATTCTTGCACAAGATTTAAATTTTAAATAAAAGCTGTTTTTAGACTCCTGAAAAAAATACACACAAAAATATTAAGCGATAAAGTTTAATTATAAATAGTATACTAAATAGTAATCTTGAGCATCAAATCAGCATATAAAAATTATTTCTGAAGGATCATGTGACAATGAAGACTTGAGCTTCAGCTTTGTCAAATATAAAATATATTACAAGTTTAAACTGTAATAATATTTCACAATATTACCCTTTTAACTGTACCCTTTTAACTGTTTTGATCAAATAAATGCAACCTTGGTGAGCATAAGTGACTTCTTTAAAAAGCATTAAATCAATAGCCTATGTTAAAGGGATATGAATTTATTTATTCTGCTGAACACAAAAAATATATATTTATTTTGAAGAATATGGGTAACCAAATAGTTGATGGGCTCTATTGACTTCCATAGTATGGGAAAAAATACTATGTAAGTCAATGGGGCCCATCAACTGTTTGGTTACCCATATTCTTCAAAATATCTTCTTTGTGTTCAGCAGAAGAAAGAAATTCACAAACGCGTTGGAACAACTTGAGGGTGAGTAAATGATGACAATTTAAATTTTGGGGTGAACTATCCCTTTAAGTCCTAACTGGTTATGTTGTATCCACCTTATTTTGCAATGTGGAATTAAGCTATTTTATTATGAATGTGTGAGACTTCCAATTTATTTGCTATAGTTAAATAACTAGAAGAATAACAAAGTGCAGTAAAAGGTACAAACCAGTTTGATTATAATTACAACAATACCTTAAAATAAAATAAGAGTTTGCAATATCAAGCAGCATAATGAGCTATTTTGTAGAGTAGTTACAAATGGCAGCACCCAGTCTTGCAATATGGTGTAGAAGAAAAAAAAAAAAAGAAGAAGAAAAAAAAAAATCAGAAGCAGGTCAGCATTCCAGTTAGCTAAAATACACAATTAATGTTCTCTCAGGGAAACAAACACAACAGATAAAAGGTTTCTATAGCTCTCCCCTTAATTATCCACTTTTCATCAGTTTTCGTTTGTTTTTGTGTTGCTTTTAAATCCAAATGATACAGGCATCAATTTGATCCACACTTTCACGCCACAAAAACAAACCTATTAGTGCACATGTACGCTGCTCAAAAATTCTACACAAAGTTGCTTCTTTTGGTTTTTTTTAACTCCATTATATTTCTCCTTTCAACACATAATATTTCGGACCAGTCCAATAATCTCAGCGAAGATTTTCCTTGCTTCCATTGTAATATCGCCAGGAAGAGGGTATTCAGGGGCTCAGAGAAATACCTGAGACACAAAACAATGATTATCTGAGGGCAAAAGCGCTGAGAGCGGCCGTGCCACATTGTTGGAGGGGTTTTAGATCATTAGCCAGCCTCTCTGTGTCTCTCTAATACCCAGAAACGTTGTCTTTGTGCTTAACCAAAGAGAGACCATTTAGGCCTCATGGCCCTCGATAAAGGCCTGCTTTGGCTGGAGACATTACACAAACCCCTGCGCCATTCCACACAGGGCCCGGATCTCAAGGGCCCTTCACATTTCAAAACCACTACACCCCAAGCGCAGCCACCTTTTGTGTGCAAGAGCAGCAGAAAAGAAAAGGAATTTGAACAGGAAGCAGCCTGAAAACCCATAATGGTGCTTCTGATGGACAAAGACGAGGAGTAGAGGAAGAAAAATCTTAATGAATTTAGCATCTTTCCATGAAGGACACACTCAGTCTCTACAAAATTTTAACCCCCACTAAATCAAAACCCAACTCGCTCGCGGACACGCACGCAAACAGCGTCATGCCGGCAAAGCTTAAGCCTTCAAAAAAGCAGACGCCTCGCACGAGATCATGTGAAACTCAGCCACCAAATGACGTAAACCAGAGTGTGGCAGTTTTGGCCGGAACCCTCAAGAATGGCACGTCCGAGAGAGGCAAGGCGCCTGGCCAGTCAAAACGATACTGCTTATGGAGTTGTCATTTGATTAATGACTCATGTGTGATGGCCTGCGCAGTGATACATGACAAGCCAATGGAAAGAAGATCCATCAATGCAAATCCGCAGCCATTGCAGGCCTAACTCCAAGAGGCCAGCCGGGTCACCCTCTGTCACCTGACCCTTCTGTTCAAGCTCACTCCGCTCCATTTGCATTTTCTTCTAATGGCACAGACCTGGCCGCCCTGTCACTGATATCTTGTCCTCCCCCCAAGCTGTTCTATTTGCATCTGATAAAGCAATGAACACAAGCAATCCATCTAAACTGGCGCTTTCCATTCGTTATTTGGTTGATTTGCACACAAAAAGCTAAAAACAACAACATTCTTACGCAAACATCATGCCATTTTAATCGCATCAACACCGAAGTGAATAAAAAAACCACAACCTCGATGGACGGCAACGTGAATCCTGGGGACAAAATATCGCACACCGTTCCAAAGTGTCAGCCATTGAGAAATCGCTGGGCTTTAGGAGCATCTGCGGAAGATCTGAATTCCTAGAAGAAAGTCATACTCTCTCGGTTTGGGAATACTTTGATATATTCTGTTTCACCCATTCATGTCTTTCGCGCTCGTCCAGGTTTCCCAGACATGCTCCTGTAAGAGCGTAGTTCACAGGAGGTAGGGATTAGGATGGGAGGGGAGGAGGGGAAAAAAAGAGGGATGAGTGGAGAGGAAAAGGAACAATGGCTGTACCGCCGCACTCAGGGGGACGGTGCTGTCATGTCAAGTCTGCCTGTGCCAATTCCCAAAGCTATCATTATTAAAATGCACACTTTCAAAGGAGGAGTACTACAAGTGGAAGAGGGAAAAAAAAGTAAGTAAAAGGAGAGGCCAGAAAGTGCCGGATAAAAGCAATCCCAGTGGACAAAGTGAAAACAAATTAAAAGAACCATTATAAAACACAGATGCTGCAAAGAAAATAAACTTCACAAGATTTACTGTTTTCAGAAGAAATCAGACATTGGTGGAAAAGCCATTTTTTGTTGCCTCTGCTTTTACAGTATCTGCTCGCTGCTATTTTCAGGCTTGCAGTGGGGTCAAGCCAGCCTATGTGAAAATGGCCAACTGCCAGTCTTTTCCCAAACCGCCAGTGAATGAGAGTGCTTTTAAAGTGACAGCAGAGCTTTTTTTATGCCCTGCAAAGTTTTTGGGTTGTACGGCATCCGCTTTAATGAGCAGAAACATTATATGAAACTTCCTGACTATTACCAGACATTGTGCCGTACAAGTATTTTCACTGTAAGACTTCAAACTGCATTATAAAATGAAAGTTTTCTGTTCCCCCTCATTCCATGTGCTGATTTCACTGCAGAATGCACCGTATGATTACAAGCCATTACATTACGACAAAAATGATTCACTGCTGTATAATAGCAATACATATTTATCAAAGAAAATGTGAAAGCATTCAGGTGCTTAATTTATTAAACAAACTACATCTGAACGAGGTTGTCTGAAATCAGATCCAATAGTTTACAACATGTCAGCATTTACAGCTCATCAGAGGAGCACCTTGGTGACAGTGGGAATCTACACTCTTCTGTGGCTCAGATAACAGCCTTACCGAAACCATATGTGAGCGAGTTTGTTTGCAAGGCAATGTGTGTGTGAGGATGTTTCACCTCAGACTTTGCAAACGGCGCATGAGAAGATGAACAGGAAGGCATCCGCAGACTCAATCAATGCACCTCGGCATGTGGCTCTGATCAGGAGCACGTAATCTGATCATGTCAATTTACTTATGGGTAAGTGGGAACCATATTCTCTCCTCCCAGTCATGAACGCTGCAGTGTCATTTCAAACATGTCTAAACGAAACCCTATGCTGGTCTGTCAGGGAAAAAAAGAAAGAAATGTTTCAGTGAATAAGTTCAATTCAAAGCGACAGGATGTCAATCAACTCGCTTCCTGATAGGACCAAAACAGCTATAGACAGTGAGGGGTTACGTTATTCCCAATATTCAGATTAGTGGTTGATGAATATGGTTACAATGTTTGATTTGAAAATTATTACATTTAGTGCTGCTCAAACTTGAAAATGCAAATACATCCATGATAAGAATTAGTAAATATCAGTCATAAGAGTAACTGTGAAATTTAAAATAATCAAAAAAATCTTACAGTTTGGCTATATAAAGCCTTTAAATAATAAAGGTAACCCAATTCCTGTGTGTGCAGACGAGGTAACCCACAAATGTGAATGACTACACAGAGAAACTGATTTGATTATTAATGATATATTTACAGGTCCCATGCTGCAACAGCTGAAAAGGAAATATAGCAGAATTTCCTGTTTCTTGTGTCTGTGCCATGAATGTGTTAAACAGCACTGACAAATGATGTTTCCTTTAATAAATAATTTTTAAAATTAGTTCTAGCTTTGAAATGTCAATAATCAAAATTTCTTAGAACTCAAAAGCTCTATTCCATTTCCAAGCAAACACAAAACCGGTAATCGTACCCTGCCTAGACCAAGCACTATGTTTAAACTCATTAATGTAATTCAAATATCTAGTATCAAACCACAACGTCAACCCTGCAGAAATGCTAATGTTCGTAATTGCATACAAAATTACAAACTAAAGGTGGTTTTGACTGGTAGAACCCTGAAAAGAGTCTTCATGAAATAGCACAGCATCTACAATAAGAAATTAAAAACCAAACCATCAATACTGCTCTTGATTTGACAATATGGCAAAAAAACATGCATCTCCAACAGCTGTTTCAGCCACAAAATAGGCCATTTAATCCATGTATTTGCTTATCATAAAATTATATTGTGCAAACACAAACATATCAGTGTTTTCATTTCCTCAGTGCAATTTGTGGTTTTGGTCTGTTACACATTAAAAAGGAGCCTGACAAAAATATTTAGTCTATGTAAAGTACTCTTAAATCACATCTAAAAGGCACATATACATACATATTATACATATCGTATATATAAGACACATTACAGAAATGTTAATTCTAAACTAATATTTCGAAGAATCATATCAGACTTGTTGACAGCAAGAGGAGGAACGCTGCATTGCATCATAGTACAGAGAAAATTTCACTGTGGGACAGTGCAGGGTCTCAGGTCATGAGAAGTGTCAAAATCACATTTCCTCACAGTGGGAAAGGGCAGCATATCATCATGGCTCACTATGCCTGATAAAGACACACCAGCCCACAAGAAAAGTTTTCGCATGAGAGGGAGACTTACAAAAAAACATACCAGGCCACCCAGGACAAACAACAGCACAGTTTCAGCGAGATGTTTACAATAGTCGTGCCAGGGGAAAGACAATGCTACTAGAAGAAACGGTTTAAAAAAAGGAAAAGATTTCTTAAAAATTATGTTTAAGATCAACATTAAGCATTATAATTGTCCAGCAAAATGAAAAAAAAAAAAATTATATTATATATATATATATATATATATATATATATATATATATATATATATATATATATATATATATATATATATATATATATATATATATATATATATATATATATATAAAATCATTGTAATCAATAACAATGATAATTAGGCAAAACTACTTGTCAAATAAGACCAAACAATAAATATCTATGACAATAAAAAGTAAAATTGTAAGTAAAACTGCATAAATTTTTTTACTAAAAGTATTTTACTAAAAGTATACCAAAAAACAAGATAAAAAGATATAGAATATTTAAAAATATATATTTTATAAAAAATAAAAATTATTTTAAAATTATTTTTTAATTAATGAAAGCATGACAGACTGACAAATGTGAAATTAAAATATTTTCTTTTTACAAAATTTTCAAAAAAAAAGGAAAATCTTGTAAAAGACAAACAATAAAAATATATAACAAATCATTTATCTGTAAGGCTGAATTTAAAGAGGAAGCATTGCCGTTTGCTTTTAAGAGGAGGCCATTCATAAAATTCAAGACAAATTACAGAGTAACTCCAGCCCTTTTGCTGGATTAGATTCATATCAAGACAAAACGTAGTGGCATGATTCAGGCCTAAGTATTTTTCCTCTCTCTGCCAATGGAGTGAAATAAGGTCCTTCATTTGAAACTGGACTGTTAACAAAAAGCTGAGAACATAGTGCCACAGAGAGGCCTACACTGGTACTGCACCCAGCAATAGGACAAGACTTTGTAGCCAGAGTAATAAATCTTTAGAATAGAGAGTCTAAATGAGACTGTACATGATGCAGAGTTGTGGTATGTTAAAACAAGAGCGGTGCTTTGATGCCAAGGCTGATTGCACGACTGTTGTTTTGTGAGCGGTGGAGCTGAGCTTTATCTTTAAGAGTCAGAGAGCCGCTGTGAAGCTGTGATGGAATTTAAGAGAGTGAGTGTGTGTGTGTGCCACAAACAAGGGAGGAGGCAGTTTGTGATTACAGAGAGTGTTTGCTGGCCCTGCCTGTACAGATCAGATCATCTCATCTGGCTGCATGTCCTCCCGCCCCGCCCCCGCCCCCAAACCACACACACAGAGAGAGAGAGAGAGAGAGAGAGAGAGAGAGAGAGAGAGAGAGAGAGAGAGAGAGAGAGAGAGAATAAACAGTAGAGATCTGATGATTGTAAATGATTCAGCACAGGACTCAGTGAGTGTGACACACGATTTACCGCCTCTCTCGACACGAAAGTAAGACTTCTACTCTGCTCTAAAGCCACTACGGCCCTAACAACAAACATTAAATAGAAGAGTTCAGCCCCATATTTGGCTTAGACATTATACACAAATATACAGTGGGCTCTGAGACCACTAAAATAAAAATATATTCCACTACAAAATCTATTACACATTAAAGTGAAAAATGTAATCATTGTAATCACAAGTCTCTTATGCTCACAAAGGCTGTATTTCTTTGGTCAAAAATACAATAAAACATTAATATTTTAAATAGTTTTTACAATTTAAAATAACTTTCTATTTTAATATATTTTAATTTTGAATATATATTGTTTAATATTTTTGTAGAATCCATGAAATGTTTTCAAAAGAACAGCATTTATTTGAAATAGAAAACTTTTAACAATATAAATGTCTTTACTGATTCATTTAAAGCACCTTGTGGAATAAAAGTATTTAAAAAAAAAAAAAAAAAAATTCTTACTGACCCCAAACTTTTGAACCAGTGCTGGTCCTCACTGCAAAATACGCAAGTTGTGTAAGGCCCCCGAACCACTCGGGGGGTTCCCTTGCTCTCAAAGATGATTTATTGACAAATGCGATTAGTAGAATTTTAATTTTGGTTTTGATTTTGGCTTCTAGATTCAAGATTCAAGAGTTTTATTTGTCACATACACAGTTATATACAGAATATACAACCGGCAGTGAAATGTAAACAGGTCCGCTCCATGGACAGTGCAAATTCACAGTTAAAAACACAAGGAGGAAATTATATAGAAATAGGATAAAAAAAAAGATGTCTATATCTGTAGAATTATAAATAATCAAGTCAAGAGAAAAAAAAAGGTAACAAATAAGGATAAAGTGGAATAAAATAATTGAAGTAGACTGTGCAGTGAGTAAACTGTAGACTTATAAATATGTGGTTAACAAATGAATAAGAGTATAATGTGCAAACAGGTTTATAACAGGTTGTTACACAGTACTTCTAGCGATTATGAAAACATGCCACGTTCCATTCCTTTCCTTTAAAGCAGTGCACTATCGCCCTTATACGCAACATCCAAATCAGTCAAATCATGTAATATGACTGTCATTATATAAAGTCTCCAGCCGGACGTGCTCGATACTAAAAAAATAAATAAAAGGTTAAAAGCGCATTGAGCTGTGAAAGAGCCGCTGTTCCCCAGATGGCTTTCTGTGCGTGCGATCCGACACAGAGCGAAACATGGACAAGAATATGCTATTTTAGGCTGCATTTAAATGGACAAATACACACAAAAATATGTAAAAATGTCCTTCTTGGTGAGTTTTCACTTAAAGTCGGTTATGTCTTAAGTGAGCATAAACAGTTGGGAAAGTAATTGAATGCTTGTCAGTATATTAGATCTGTGTATTTGACCTTTAAGTGACAGCAGCACAATAAACCTGATGCTGTCTGTCATTTAATGTTAATCAAACAACAAAAGAAAATGAGAGAATCATTCACTGCTCTTCACAGAATAACTTTAGTAACTTTAATAAGAATCTATGTATATTTAATTCATACAGTGAAGACTATACCGAGTTACTTTATTCAATTTATGTATAGGCTATTGTTAGCATTTCATTTGTATCTTTTTTCGATTATATTTGTCCTATTGTTTGTAATACATTTTTATGGCATTACTGACTGTCAACTCACAGTTTTTGTTGACAGCATAACTGGGGCCTGTACCATGATGTTAGCTGAACAAACTCAGGGTTACAGGATTAGTTCAAACCAAACCAATCCAATCCAGCTTTGTTGGTACCATGATGCTGATCATCAGCTTTCTCTGTCAACTCAGGCTTTGATCCTGAGTTTGTGGAGCGCGTGCACATGAAAGTGTGACATCAGCAGTGAACAGCCAATCACATGCCTTTCAACACAAAGAAAGTGTGAATCATTTCTCGAGAGAGCCAACGGGATTCAACACTCTTTTGCTGAAGATTAAGAGATTGAAGTATATAAAGAATTTAAATGCATTTACAAAGAAGAAAATGCTTTTCCATAAGAGGATAAATAAAGAAAATATCTTACTATTAGTGCATGGATGGATAGATAGAACATTTTAGAGCGTTTTTTTATGTCTTAATGTCGTTTAAAGGCTCTTCTGCTCACCAAGGCTGCATTTATGTTATAAAAAAAAAAAAACTGTAATATTGTGAAATATAATTAAAATGTAAAATAACTGTTTTCTATTTGAATATATTTTAAAATGTAATTTATAATTGTAAAATATCATTATATAATTAGAAATCATATACATTTATTATATTAAGTAATCATCATTAAAGCCAGACAATATATTTTTTTATCATATAGTGACCTTTAATTTGGAGCAAGAGAAACTGGGGGAGTGACTTTATTGCATCAGACATGTCAATTTGCTCACACCTGATTGGTTCAAATTCAGTTTGAGATCTCTTATCCCGAATATAAACTGCTCCGGAGCAGGTTAGCTGTGGAGCTTAAGTTACTATGATGATGAACACAGCTAAAAGCCAAGAGACTTTCATGGTACCTAAAACCCAGGATTGGCGCAATCTAAACTGAAACTTAACTGGCTTCATGGAACAGGCCCCTGCTCTGAAAGAACAGATTAAGGGATCGGGGGTCATTTTGGTGTTTTTATGAATGCATTGACAGGGGCCCCAATAAAATGTTTTGCTTAGGGCTCCCAGAAGTCTAGGACCGGCACTGTTAGGAACGGTACCGTATATTATAAAACACGAGTGGAAAGAATAATTTATAATAATAATTAATAATTATATAATAATTAATAATTAATTAATAATAATTAATTAATTTCATGCAGATTTGATCTGTCAACTTTACAACCAGTGTCGCTTTTTAAAAACATAAAAAGCTCTAAACAACACTGCGTGATCAGTTTTGCAAAAGCATCCAAGTCTGCCTGTTTTTGCTCTAAGATGAGGAATGGTGTAAACAGGTGTAGTTACTGATAAAACAAGCCTGAAACCCAAACAAGCCGTATGCTGAGTTTAAATGGCTCAAAGGAAGTATTCCGTTATCCCTAACTCAATAACAGTGAATTAACAGCTTCCTGTTGCACCTTGTTTTTCCTTTCAAAATGGTCAATGAACATAGGCGGAGAAGGAGGCCACCAAGTTGTATAAAACTGACAGTGAATTTCCAGTGAGCGCAAAGCTAACAGTAACCACCTCAGTCCAGACAGCTCTTTCAGTCACACTCCTCACAACCTTGCGTATGACCAGCACAGATCCTAACCACTGCCCAGCCACATGTGCCCTAAACACTCCAACGACAGTTGTGCTTCAAAAAGCATTTTCTTTTGGCATTTGTTCATTTATAGGTAGTCCATAGACAGACAAACAAAGCAACTTAGCAGAAAGCACCACCTAAACAAATGAATTAACTCTCTGTTAGCACTGCACAAAGAAGGACTTGTTGAATTATCTGACAATGCCATGAACCTAAGGCGAGAGGGATGTGGCTCCTAAAATAGACTGAAAAAATCTCCACAATTAAACTGGAAGAGAAGAAAGCCCGATTGTGGTTTCTATTTTTACAGAGTGCCAGCTCTGAAGGATGTGTACTTCTCTAGTTCCTTCCCTAAATCAATGAGTTGTCACAGGAGACAATTGCAAGTCTACTGTTGTGGCTACTGCGTCGCAGCTTTTCTTATCAATCATTTATTTCTGCTGCCTCCGTTCACGCTCATGGACCCAAACATGAAGAAAACCGACGGAAAAGCAAACAGAAAGTGATGCTGATAACCTTTTCTCTTTTTGTGTCAGATAACTAATCATAGCGGAAAAGGATTTAAAAGTGCGACAACCACAAAAACAATTTTGGTGGTTGTTCGTTGCCGGAAAATGCAGTTTCCTAGAGAAAATGTGTTTTTGTTGTTGCTGTTTTATTTGTAGAAATCCTGTTGTCATTATACTGTTTAGCAAACGAACAAGTGCACTACCATTCAAAAGTCCGGGGTCATTAAAATAGTTTTTGTTGTTTTTTTGTTGAAAAATGCATTCAATGGATCAAAAATGACAGTAAAGACCTTTGCCTTGTTACAAATTTTCTTTTTCAAATAAATGCTTTTGAACTTTCCATTCATCAAAAAAAAACCCCTGAAAAATCTGCATCATCGTTTTTAAAAAATGATTTCTAAACAATCATGTGACACTGAAGACTGGAGTAATGACTGCTGAAAAAAAATGGCTACCATCACAAGAAAAAATTAAATAAAATAAAAACTATTTTAAATTGTAATAACATTTCACAGTATTACTGTTTTACTGTATTTCTGGACAAATAAACAAAGCTCTGGTGAGCATAAGAAACGTTCAAAAATATAAAAAAAAAAAAAAAAAAAAAAAAAAAAAAAAAAAAAAAAAAAAAAATCGCACCAACCCCAAACTCACGGTTTATTAAAAAAATGTATTTCACTGCAATTAAGTTTATTAAAAAAATGTGTCATTAGCAAAAGAAAAGTTGTATTCTTACAGGTTAGGAAAATTCCTAGTTGAAGAAAGGTTATGCATAGGAGTATAGGGAATTAAAAGTTCAGACAAACATTGAGGTGCCAACCCATGTAAAGTTTTAAAAATCAACCCTAAACTTAACCGGGAGCCAGTGCAAAGACTCCAAAATAGGAGTAATGTGATCTCTTATCCTAGTTCTTGTAAGGATTCTAGCAGCCGAATTTTGAACTACCTGCAATTTGTTTAGGGTAGCTTTTGACACCCCAGCCAACAAGGCATTACAATAATCAATATGGGTAAACACAAAGGTGTTAATCAACCTCTCAGCAACAGAAAAAGAAAGATAAAAGTGTAAAGGGTAATGTGCAATTTGTAATACATGAAAATGCTTAAAAATAGTAAAGAGTGAGAAAAAGAAATATTGAATCACTGGTCTGAAAATTAAGAAAACAATTCTGGCAGGATATGTGAGCGGCTCAAGTATTCCGGCTCCGAGTATGAGCCCATAGGAGAGGCCCTCAGGGACCACAGAAAAGTGCAGACCACTTTGTCTCCCTCTCTTCCCCCACACTGTTTCATCTTAATTCAAAAGCCACATCCTGCTATCCTCCCATCTTTTGGCTTAAGGAATTATGGAATGATCCTTGAGGTTATAAAATCCGGACAGTCCAAGGTTGCCTCTAACTGCCTCAGACTTCTGTTTCTTAGATTTCCCCATCCTGTTCCCAGTACAAAAAAATGTCACCTCAGAACCCTGTTGTGAAAGTGGCTCATCGGGCTGAAGCTGATAGGACTAATTGTTGACAGGTGCTTCTAATGCCCGGCTTTGAAAAGTGAGTCTGATTTACGACAGGGCTTCAGAGGCCCACTTTCACGGCTGCTGGTAACCATCCCTACACGAGACGCCAAGCATTCCGGCCCTGTGATGTCAACTCAAAATGTTAAAACGGACAAAAAAATTCTTCATTTTTCTTGGAGACAGTCAAAAGAAAAGTCAAATTAATTATATTGATTATTAAAAAAAAAAAAAAAAAAAAAAAAAAAGAATATATACAATTTTAACTTTAAAATGTGCTGTTCATGGTTTCATGGTGTCATTAATTACATGATTATTTAAAAAATAGGAATATATATAAAAGATTTAATTTTAACTTTATAACGCATTCATGTTGTGAGCCACTAAAAATCAGCAAGACGCAATGCAGCAGCCAAATAAGATTATTTTGAAGCTTTAGATAAGTGTCATTTGCATTTTATTTATAAATAAATACATGAATACATATATAAATTCGTATTGCTTACATTTATTGATTTACACTAATTTAGTCAAAGCTTTTGTCAAACTGACACATTTGGCCACTGCATAGCATCTTGGTGGATTTTCAGCATCTTGCGCAAAATTAAGTTTGTGAACTTTTTAAGGTGAAGTGGCTCAGTATGGTTATTTGCTATATGACTTTGGGTGACAGAGGCCACACACACACTGCAACTTTTGGTGCTTAATCCTGTTCTGTACACACACAGTTCAGGCATTTCATGGGAGTGACAACCGCATTCTACAACTGAATTAACTCCCGAAAAATTACAACCGCATTTACAAAAATTAAACTAAACTAAACAACTAGTTGTTCACCAAAATATCAAAACCTGCACCTGCTTACTTAAAGGGGTACTTCAGCGCCGGGAAGATGAATGCGTAATTAAATTGGGTCATTTATGTAGCAGAAATGTGAAATTATTTTTGAATTTGGTGCCTTCTAGACTGAGAAAAGACAGAAAATGTATTTTTGTCTCATGTGGATGAAAGACAACAACTCCCAGAATGCACTTGCTTTGCTACCCAACGAGGCCACTCCCAAGCCACGGCTACTGGTTATCACTTGCCCACCATGACACCGCCCCCACCGTCATTTTCATTTTCATAGTAATACAAATTTTGTTCAGTTAGAGACTAGACACTACAATTGAAAACTGAACGTGTCTGTTCAATATAATGTGAGTGAGCCGAGCGAGTGTCACAGCACAAACGCAGCAGGAGTCAGATTACATTCATCACGAGAGCGAAGAGCTGAGGTAAGTACGGGCGCGGCATACATTCACGGCGCGTGTTCAGTCTGGCGCGTTTTCAGATCATGTCTATGGAAGCTTAACTTTCATATGAATTCATTTGAAAAGTTGAAACACTCACTTTTCTCCACACCGCTCCCGAGCTTATGAATGCCCGAGCCGAGCGGCCGTGCGCATTTACATTCTGTGAGTGAGATCCCTGTGGGCGGGTTGAAAACATGCGGAACTAGCTCTTTCTACTGACTGTAGTCTTTAGCCTCTGGCCAAAAAATCCTCCGATGACGCAAATATCGTAATTTTGCGTCATCAGAGGATTTTTGCACAAATCTCTTGTCTCACGGGGAATATGAGGGGGGGAAAAGTACGATAATTTGAATATACTACCGGGTTTCTACTGATACAAAGCTTAATGCTAATCGCTCAAGTAACCCTTTAAATAGCTCTGCTTTATAAGCCAAGCTTAAATAACAATCCCAAAAACACTTATAATATAGGCTGGGTTTCAATATACATATTAAAAATCTTTTTAAAAAGCTCAGACCTAAAGTGGGTTCTCTTTCGTATAAAAAAATGTTTTCCCTTTGACACTAAAAAGAGAATTGTCCAAAGTTGTTTTCTTCACTAAAGTAGGAGGACTGTATATATCATGCTTCAATATGATTTGTGACAAGTGCTTCTTCATCTACTCATCATTGTACTTTGTATGAATTAGTTGGTTGGTCCTCCTTGTACCAAAGGAGAAAAATGCATATGCTGCTGTTTACTGCAAATGCATTATTAGGTAAATTGCCAACTTATCTCTGTAATATAATTGTATTTATAACAGTTATTATAGAACTAGATCTTCTTCTAAACTACTTTTAATTGTTCCTACAGCATATTCTAAGTTTGGCAAAACTGCCTTTTTTCTCTCATGCTCCTAGGTTACGGAATGAAATGCAGAGTATTATGAAGCACTCCCATCTTTAAATATTTTTTAGAAACCTTTTGGAGTCCTACCTGAAGGAAACGTGTATGTTTTACGTATTTTTCACAAAATTGCTATATAAGACTTTTTTTTTTTTTCCTTATGTTTCTGTTTTTTTTTTTTTAAGTGTTTGTAATCTGTTTATGTGAAAAAGTTTGTGCTGCCATTTTGACCAGGACTCCCTGGCAGAAGAGATTATATCTCAATGGGATTATTCCTGGTAAAATAATGGATGTATAAATAAATAAAAAAGTGGACATGGAAACACTGCAAGAGCATGCTCTGTGAAGCAGCCTTTCCAAGCAAAACATGATGCCTCTGTCGATTGTGCTTTAGTTAAAAATGCTGAACTTAACTAGTCTTTTGTTGCTGTAATTTTTTTTGGGGTCAGAATAGCAGAAAACAGTTCCCGGGAGCAAGTCGTGTTTCGCACACACACGGATCATTTAGGGGACTCACTCCTGCATTTAAATGCGTTTGTAACTCCTGAAACTTTACAGTGTGGACACGGGCAGAGTAAGCGAGGCTCTCTTGAACCCATCAGAAAGCTCTGCAAACACCCTGCAACTGACTAGTCTCCTGTGTATCAGCAGGGTGCCTTCGGCGAGTACAGGGGTATTGATTAATCAGACCTCTGCTTTGTGGAGTGCTGATGGGCAAACAACACTGACAGGCGTGCCAGCTCTTGTGGCAATCAGCATAGACATGAGAAGTGTGTGTGTCAGTGGGTGTGTATGTACGTAACAGTCAGACGTGGTCAGAGTGAGTGTGTTTGCAGCCAGGGACAGTGTTTGACAAACATCACAGTGTTGTGACAGAGGTCAACAGGCTCGATCATAAGGTCTGCTAGGGTGACTCGATTAACTCCTGAATGGCCAGGATACACTTGCTCCATTTCAAATTCTAGTGAAGTGCCAAAAATCAGGGCTATTATCATTAACTAAAACTAAACCTATTTTAAACATTTTTGTCAATTAAAATAAAGCTGAAATAAAATAAAATAAAATAAAATAAAATAAAATGTAAACATTAGATGAAAACTACTAACATTACAAAGTGGAAGTAAATAACTCAAACGAAATAAACATACATTAAAAGTAAATGGTATTATTAGTAAAAAAAATTAAAATAAAAAAAAAAGACACTAATAATAATTTAATAAATATTAATAAAAACTATGATAGTATATAAATAATACTAATGAAAATAAATTATTATTGTTGAAAATAAATTCAAGAACAAAGCATGGGAAATGTCGATTATGAATGTTAGATGTATATGTAAATGTATTATTTTACCCAATATCACTGTGTGCTATATATTTTTATGCTTATTAGCCAATCATGCAGTTAGCTTGGAAATCTGCTAACATCAAACTTTTAGTCTCCCAAGCAGAGCACTTTTTGTGCAGCATTACTTATGAGTTTCCATTACTGTTAGAACAGAATGACCAAGTAAAACTACTTTTACTGACTAATGAAGGACTGAAGCTGTGCAGTCTCAGAAAGGCCCGGCATAAACTTTGCTAGTGTTTGCTAACCATGTAGTGGTGATCCGGATGGGCTACTGGAAAGGCCAGGAATGGGGCTACATCGACCGCCCTGTTTGCTGCTCAGCTCTTGCTCGATCTCCTCCAGTCCGGCACTCTTCTGGAAACGGCTCATGCGATTGACCACACGGGGAGACATGTGCGTGCGTGCGCATGGCGCTCCACCATATGGGTTGATGGGAAAGACATGCGAGGTGCCACGAAGAGTACTGATCACCACCCAGCGGCAGTCATGGCTGAAGCAGATGTCCTGCACCTAGAGTGGAAAGAGAAGAGATGAGAAATAAGCTCAAAAAGAGTTGAATTGGTTAGGAATCAAAAAATAAAATCAAAATTATCATTACAGAAATGTGTTTGATTGTAGCATCTTGGGTGAACAGCATGAACATTAAAGCAATGCCTTTTCTTCAAAATTTCAAAGACAGATCTGTTCTTCTTTATTGGGACTACATGTGAAACGGATATTTAAAAAAAAAAAAAAAAAAAAAAAAAAAAAAAAAAAAAGATAGGACCTCTATCCATTGGTTATTGACTGGATGAAGGCAGATCTGAATGTGAGCTTGCAGTCAACTGTAAGAGACGATTAAAAATTACTAGCTCAAAAATATGAATAATTTACAATAAGATCAATAACATGCATTTTTAAAATGGATGGGGTGAATTTTCATTTCATGCCAACTTTAAGGAATGTAACCTGACTTCTGTAGGAATTTTCTCTGGTGTTGCAAGTCATGACATTATGTTTTCATAAAGAGATTCTGGTAAAGATGAACAGATACAATCTTTAAACAAATGTGTTCTGGAATGGTTGAAGGAATGAAAGAGAGGAGTTGGTAATCACTGCAATGTTCTGGGGTGGAGAGGGTTTCGGAACTGATCATCAGATCTTGGTTCCTGCCATGAAAAACCTGAATTTCTAACCTGGCTTTTGTATTAATAAAAATCTCACCCCAGACGAACCATGAAACTGCCAAAACAGTGCTTCCTGTGTGTTTTATAAATACAAGAACACATCCTGTTTTACAACTCCTATGTTCAGTCTATGCTATTTTTACATTGTTGGTCTATGTATACATGTGCAAAAAGGGCATGGAGTCAAACACTATTTTATCAGCATCTTTCGCCGTGAGCATTGTTTTATAAGAGAGTATCTTGAAATCCTGTTCTAGCTGTTTTTTGAACACAAGAACATGTCCTGTGTAAACTAAAGTAGCTCTATGAATTGATGGTGGACCCAAAACATGGTCCAGAATTCTTACACGGACGGGCCACGCTGTCTTTTTTACATTTCACTGCCGGTTGTATATTCTGTATATAACTGTGTATGTGACAAATAAAACTCTTGAATCTTGAATCTTACACTTGACTTTACCAAAAAGCACTCTACTATCAGCAAGGTTCTGCTAATGGCTTTTTTACGGCACTTTTTATGGATAGCCATCAGCTACTGGAATGCAGCTGTCTGGAGATCTGTCTGATTCTAGGTCATTCTGCTCTATCTGTCTCAGATCAGTCTCACACTGAATATGCCAACCCAGAGATGAGCTAACGAGTCAAGATCAGTGACCACTTTTTGTTCAGGGACAACACCAATCCGCTGAATTTCCCTAGAGGTGTAAAAATAAGATTTAGGCGACCAAAGACAAGGACTGAGCTCTTAAAATTGGTTAATCAGACACAAATTAAATGAGCTGTTTGGTCAGTCATGTGCTACTCAGAACAGCTAAAATGGTGTATGGCTTCAGGCAACGCGAGCTGGTGGGTTATTTACCTTGACATACACTAAGGTCAGTCCAAAGCAGGTTGGGAGTCAGTACAAGCACAGTCAGCCAGCCAGATAAGGCCGGGTGCCTGTGTCCGCCCACGAGGCATTATCACTCCTTTTATTTGTCCTGCTCAAGATAATGCATCTTGGAGGGTGCTTGCTTTCTGCAGTTTGCGCTGTTTACAATGGCAGATCAAAGCCAACGCATGGCCAGGCAGCAAACCTGGCATGAGCCGGTGACAGATTAACCACCTTTCTCATCTCAGCAGAGCTGCGGGCCACCGTGGCCCTGTGCTCACACAGAAGGGAAATTTAGAATGTTTTACACACTCGGTTCCAGCTCTCTGCCATGCCTGGAGGTACAGGGTGAGGTAATCACACCTTCAATATAAGGAGCAGGAACGAGAGGAACTTAAACTTCACCCACGGGCCAGTACCCACCTTGCAATTCTGCAATTTTGACTGGCTCAGAGTGCACTTGAAGGGTAAAGGGACAAAGTGATTTCAGAAAAAAAAAAAAAAAAAAAAATACTCTAATGGACATACTGTAATATAAATGGCAATAGGAGTTAAAAACTACAAGTCTTTTTATAGACATAACACTTGATTGTGTTGCAGTTATATGGCACTCATAGGAGAATAACCTACAATGAAACAGTTTTTATTCCACTGCAGTGTTAATATTTGTCATGTAAAGAAGGATTTAAATTGGGGAAATATGTCTGGCATGCTTTTAGACATCGAACGTGAGAGTGTGAGTCTATGAACTAGTGCAGAGATCAGGTTTGTGTGCATATCCAAACATGACACTAGCTGAGTAAGTAAGGGTCTAGGCCCTTTCGGAATAAATATTAGCTCTACTTAAGCAAATAAAACCTTACAATTTGCCAACTGAAGGAGATATTGTGGTGGAACAGCTGCAAGGCTGAATGGATGAAACAGCATTTAGGAGAGAGGAAATCTAAATCACTGCAGCTATTTCCCAAACTGATTTGTGCAATAACCCAATAGATCACAAAAGTAAATTAAACTTTAAAGCACCCAGATAGATTACCAAGGCTTGGCAGACGCTAATGATCAGATCATGTCCTTAGATGTCCGCTTAAACTATTCAACCTGAGTAACGTTACATAAAATACAAAAAAGGCATGCCGATTTGACCTTCATCTATTGGTTTAAAATACTACCGTACAAAAAAAAAAAGAAAGAATGATCAATATGTTTGATTGAGACCACTATACATTGCCTTAATTTGACTAGTAAAGCTAAACCAAACCATAACAAAATAAATGTTGTGTTGTCACTTCTCCAAGCAATCAAAAAATACAAACGGTTCTAGTTTTCACAGCAGATGAACGAAATCCAAAGTCCAGTTCTGTTTCAAATAACACCATTAGTTGTTATTAGTTGTCATTTACAAAGCTGGACTAAAATAAGAAAATTTAAGGAGGCTATATTCAGCGCTGCCAGCAGTCTATTTCAAGGGATTTAAGAAAGAGTGGTGTAAAGTCACAAGCGCGACCATGTTGTTCCAGTGGGAATGTCCTCTCGTCCATGACCTTATAGCCTAAGATATCATAGGTGTTACAAGCCCCAAGCTTGACCCCAAGGTGCAAGAGTAAAAGCTTGGTCAGGAGCACAATCTAAGCTCTCACCAGCCGTCTGATGTATTTTTAGCAACTTTTCTCTTTTTTCAGCCATGGTGATTGAAAACACATTGGCAACACTAATAGTTTCAGGTCTTCAGATTCCAGAGTGTTGAAAACTGAAAGTGGGAGCCACAGGGGAGGAAGTTTTATAATAAGCAAAGACTAACCGCTGAGAGCACAAATATTTCATGTGAATCCATGTAATTTTGCTTTGTACTGGGGGCAAATGTTCTCCAGGTACAAAAAAAAATTATTCATATACTATTTCATAAAAGCCCTGATGTTCTTAATCTTTTGTGGACAGTTGAACAGTAACTAGGTCTTCTGATTACAACAAAAAAAAGTTTATTCATTTTGAACGGTAACACAATTTTATGATACATTTTGCATCTATAACACAGTAGCGAGGGGTCATGTATCTAAGATCAAACAGATGGGCATACCCACACTTTCTGTCTAACACATACTGCCCTACACACTACAAAAGAGCCAGAGACAGCAGTGCTGGAGCTCAGTGGTACCAAGCCTTATGTCTCTTGACAGTATTTAGATAACAGGCAGGGATTCACTGACGATGAAAAGCATGTTCAAATTGCACATTTCCAGAGTCATACAAGCACAGACAACCGTAAACAGTTGTGGGTGGCCCACAAAGACTTTAAATGATTATGCTAATGATTAAAAGAGTCCGGAAAGGCAATATTTCATCTCAATAACTCCCCCGAAAATAGCGTGAGCATACATAGTCGTGTGTGAAAGCAAGAGATGGGACAGGGAGCTTTGAAGTTTGACTTAATATCCCACACTGTCCATGTATTACTTGAACGCAAGACAGTTTCTTTTTCTGTTGTTGATACATCTTCCATTTGGAGTTTATGAGTTTGTACTGTGTGTATGTACTAAAGGACAGTGCTGAAAGCAAGCAGTGTAAATGGGGACATACACAGGTATTATTACCTTAGCCTCAGTCTCTCCTCTGTGAAGAGTGTATAGATGATGAACTGCACTCTGGGAAGACGCCCATGGGTGAGTTAAGATTTGGAAAACGTGGAAGTCATGGCCAAGGGTGTCTGTGGTCACCAATAACATACCTGTAGATCAGAGAAGAGGCATTTATTTTAACATAGTGCACCTTCTTAGCACTATCAATCAAACACTGCTTCCCACAATTTTGGTGACACAGGAAGTGTTGAATTGAGGGCTGTCAATCTAAAAAAAGCTATGTAACTAATTAAATCACACTGTTTTCTTAATGGCAATCATTACACTGATAATATAAAAAAAAAAAAATGTGTTCAAAAAATGCGCTCAAAGCAAGTAATGCAGCATTCACTTCCTATAACTAGTGTTATATGTCCATGCTAATTATGCACCCTTCGTTATATTACTTTCTTCAGCCCTTATGAAGCCAATTTTCTTTTTTTCCCAGAACTAGTCTTTTTCTTGCGGTATAACATTTGGATTTGGGGACCAGTAATGTGACCAAAATCAAATCAAACTTTCTGAACTGTGCTCTAGTGATTAGTCCATGTGCTCCAACAAACTATTAAATGGAAGGAAGGGCTAAACATTTTCATACATTTTGTGGTCCAAAATATATATATACACACACACACACACATTATCATTTCAACACTTGCGAAAGCAAAAGTTCTGGGCTTAAACTGAGAAGAACATAAATGCAAAACAATGGCACCCAGACTGCCTTCAAGTACTGAGCATTTCATGAGACACGTTTACATGGTTGTAAAGGGCAGTCGTGTTGCATTGCAACTTGTGTTCTAGAATTAACTGCATGCCAGGATCTTCCCTCAGCTGTCAGAGCCAGAGTATGTGGATCTGTTTTAAACACAACCGCAGGAGAACCCAAGTGGAACCTCTGATGACAGGGCCTCTCATTTTCCCACTTTTATTTGAAGTTAGTGAAACTACAGAAAGTATAAGCTCTTACTGTAAACAACACACTTACTAACCACAGCACAAGAAAAAAACGAAGCGAAACCTTCATGGCAACGCAACACCGCATACAACTTATTCCTAAAAACAGTGTGACAGCTCTACAGGCTATTTTCCACACACATGAAAGTCTGGTCACTACCGCTTTGGAAAGTTTCTCCAACTCTACGATTAAGATGGATTTAGCCACTGGCTCTCGATCTCACTGCTGTAATTTAAGATGACAATAATTAGTGATTTTCCAATGCTGAATCTCTAATGCAGAGTTCACAGAGCGGTTTAATTTGTGGCAAGCATTTATTGGGTGGTCTGAAATCTAAAAAGGATGATGTTGTTGGAAGATCAGACAAACTCTCACACACACGACAATGGAACATCGGCAGTCCTAAATGAGCTCATCCGTCCTATTTCTGCCTAAGTTATTTTCATTTTCACACTTAGGAGTTGCATCTGCTTTAGGTGTGGCTTTGCCATCTCATTGAGCTGTTAGACAGGAAGCAAGGGGAATGGGCCGCGGCAGCGAAGGAAAAGGTCACGCTGAGATTGCGCCTATGAAAAAGAAAAACAGAGTCGGCCAGTGAATAAGACAGCGGTTAGCTATTTATGCTGTATCAGAAGACTAAACCAAGTTATGGCCCGGCCATAAACTAACCCACGCCCCAAATGAGGTGCCAAGCCACAAGAAGCATTTGCGTCAACTGGGAATACATGGAAAAGAGTGCCTTCTAATTATAGAGGCTACAAACGGAAGCGCAGAGTGATTAGGAGTTTAGGCGCTGCGGTATGTTTATCTGGGAGCTTCCTCTCCCTCACCCCGCCGCCCTGCCGCTCTCGCGCTCACCCTGGCTTTGACAGATGAGGCTTGGCCAGCTTGTTGGGACACAAGTTTGCTGATGGTACACTCTGTTCTCCAAAAGCCAGTGGAGAATGGAAACCAAGCCCTGGGGCTTTTGTGGCCTTGTCGAAATACAGGGCCTCGCAAAGAGGCGTCAGTTGGTTAGCCTGTGGGAAGCTAAATTAAAAAGAGCTTCTCTGTGCTGGTAAGCTTCCATAAAATTTCAGGAACCTGAGATGTTAAAGCAATTTTTGACACATCCTATTTATAACACCTCATCCTCAAGGCAAAATTTTTTATATATTTATGACTTTTAACTAGACACTATGTGGTTAAGCGTATATTTATATTTCAACTAATGTAATAGTTTACCCAGAATTTAAAACTTGGAAGACAAAAAAAGATATTTTGAAGAACATTGGGGTCCAAACAACATTGGACCCCATTGACTTTTAATGTATAAACAAAAAATAAATAAATTTGATGTTGTTTTCAAACATTCCACAAAAGAAAGTAATTTACATGAGGGCAAAGAACAACATGGGGGCAGTTAAATGAAGACAACATTTTTAGAATTATCATTTTAAATACCTGCTGCATCCGATTTACATACACATGCTGGACGAAGCAGAGCTTTCAGTTGGACTACAAAGTTAGCATGACATTTTAAAAAGAAAAATTCTTGCTTCAGTCTGACCTGACCATAGACTATTAAAAAAAAAAATGAACGGTGAAGCCGCCAGTGTTCAAATATGGTGCTGACATCGTGGGTCTCGAGTCTGCGCAGTAGTGAGCCGAGATATCAAGGTCCCACCCACACTCCCACCTAACCAACAACTTTTTGTGAAATAAACAGTTATGGAAATGTAGAGATTAAAGTTAAAGCTCCAATCTCCTCCCGAAGTTCCTGAAAAATGACCGTTAGTGCCTCAGTGACTACATCGCTCAGAGAAGCTGTCAATCTCAGCTGTCAATCATAATGTCACACCCCCGTTTTTAAAGCATCAAATAACTAACTAAAAACAAACTTATTTAAAGAACGAACACTTGAACTAACATCAGCGTGATAAAAACAGCCTAAAATGACAGAAACCATGTTTGGAAAAAAATTATTTGAAGTGTAATTTGATTGTTTAGTTTGTCTGTGTCCCATTACATTTCATTGAGAGGGCGGGGTTTATGAGCTATTGCATCCAGTCTCCTGGGGGCGATTGAGATGCTTTGGCTTCACTTTTCAGGACTCATGTGGCACACTTAGACCTGACCAACGAGAGGACCATGGAAGTGACCATAGAGAAAATGCAACATTGTAACAATTTAAGTCTCTATTTCAGAACAAAGCAAGTAATCTACAGGTCTGAAAACAGCCTAAAATGTAACTTTTAAATGTATGTAAATGTATGAAGTTTGTCCTTTTTTTTATTTCAAAACTTCAGAAATCATACATCATCAAAAGCAGTAAGGACGGATTGCAATGTTCATATCAACTGCGGAACACACCGCAGTTCATGAAACGTACCCCAGAACACCCTTTTCGTGCAAATTTTGCTGTCTGACAAACACAATTCGAAAAAACTAAATTTGACACCCAAAAGAACATGAGTCAACACCAAAAGCTGTAGATTGACCATGGCTTCCATTATCCAAGTGTTTTGTTGTTGTCCCCTTAACAAGTCTTTAAACAAAACATCTGCTAAACTTCCAAGCTGCTAAAGCGTTGTTTTATTTCAAAAGTGTCTGAGCTATTCTCCCTGACCGACTCCGATGATCTCAGCAGCCTGACAAGTAGAGACCGGAGAACTGAAACAAAAATATCCCATTTAAATTAACAACACTCGCCTAAGACCTTTGAAAAAGAGGAAATCTCAAATTATAAACATGTGGATAATGCTTTAAAGGGTGGACGCTGGGAATCGGTGTGCTCCAATACCGCAGACATGAACTTTACGCGAGAAAAAAAGAACAAATAAACACATCAATCACTGTGCTTTGTCCTTGTGGCTGCCCACATTAGTTGTAAAAGCACAACCATGCGTGCGTGTGTGTTTGTGGTCCTTTGTGAGTCCATTGGACGGCCTGCACTTCTGTCATGCTGCACTTGTGGAGGTGTTTATGAAAGCTGTGGAACACACACGAACACACACACACACACACACACAGGGTTGCACATCTCACATCAAAGCCGCCCACTCAAGCCTGGAGCGAGCAACACTCACTTAGTCCAGAGGCCACCCTTACTCCAACCATCAGATAACAGTACGAAGGAGAGGAGGAGACCGGCATGGGTCAACATGCAGTCAATAACTTGTTAATCTTTTACAGACTAAGTGAGAACTTCTAAAAGCTGGGCTGTTTGATCCCAACCTGGAGGCGGTGTTTGTGTTTGTGTGTGTTTGTGTGTGTTTGTGTGTGTGTGTGTGTGTGTGTGTGTGTGTGTGTGTGTGTGTGTGTGTGTGTGTGTGTGTGTGTGTGTGTGTGTGTGTGTGTGTGTGTGTGTGTGTGTGTGTGTGTGTGTGTTAGTTGAGGATGGGGTGGCAGATTGGGGCCTGGCGCGGCGACTGTGCAGTGTTTCGCGGTGAGCCGGGCAGATGTAATGCCGTCTCCAGTTTCCATTCCTCTGGGCGGCAGGGATGACTGCTGTGGATTCCAGAGGGGGCTTGTGAGCACGTCTCACAGGCTCGTGTGGCCAGGGATACTGTTTATCTAGGCACGTTGGTACCAAGGATATGCTCTTTAAACATGGTGCACTGCTCCTGTGGGCATGCTGGCTTGGAGAGGCACTCAACGCTCTTAGCTACGAAACCACATCCACAATTCAATTGAGAGCTTTGAGGAAAGGAAGGGGAAAAACTAGGTGGGAGGAGGAAAAAGGTGCCCACGGTTCATTTGATGCACATTCAAGTGTAACGAAGGAGAATGTTTATGTATTTGCTTTACAGCCATACCACCTGTAAGCGCTTGAATATTAATAGATCATAAAGGCCTTTTCTTGGCAGGAGGCAATCATTACTTAAATACAACACTTCAACGAAATTTGCCTTCTAGAGAATCAGTGTAACCAAGGTGACCATGAGGTCACATCCATTAAGAAAAGATGGAAGTGTAGGTTATCACTAGGCCCACACAGAATCTGCACACTTTCCTGAGCTGATTGTGGGGGGGAAACTGTTTAAATGATAGGCATCAGTCTTTTTTGGAATGAATCAGATATACTTTTTTTTCCTTTTTCAAAACAAATGAATATATAAAGTCATAATTAATTCATTGGGACACCCCTCCAAATCATTGAATTCAGGTGTTCCAATCACTTCCATGGCGACAAGTGTATAAAATCAAGCACCTAGGCATGCAGATGCTTCTACAAATATTTGTGAAAGAATGGGTCACTCTCAGAAGCTCAGTGAATTCAAGCGTGGTACTGTGATAGGTTGCCAATCTTCATGAAATTTCCACACTACTAAATATTCTACGGTCAACTGTTAGTGGTATTATAACAAAGTGGAAGCAAATGGGAACAACAGCAACTCAACCACAAAGTGGTAGGCCACGCAAAAATCACAGAGCAGGGTCAGTGCATGCTGAGGCACACAGTGTCCATTTTTCTGTCAATAGCTACAGACCTCCTAATTTCATGTGTCCTTTAGATTAGCTCAAGATCTGTTTCAGATCCACAGTGATGCAGTGGTGTAAAGCACGCCGCAACTGGACTCTAGAGCATCGGCGACGTGTTCACTGGAGTGATGAATCACGCTTCTCTGTCTGGCAATCTGATGGACGAGTCTAGGTTTGGAGGTTGCCAGGAGAACAGTACTTGCCTGACTGCATTGTGCCAAGTGTGCCAAGTTTGGTGGAGGGGGGATTATGGTGTGGGGTTGTTTTTCAGGGGTTGGGCTTGGCCCCTTAGTTCTAGTGAAAGGAACTCAATGACATTTTGGACAATTTCATGCTCCCAACTTTGTGGGAACAGTTTGGGGACGGCCCCTTCCTGTTCCAACATAACTGGATGAGTGAGTTTGGTGTGGAGGAACTTGACTGGCCTGCACAGTCTTGACCTCAACCCGATAGAACACTTTTGGGATGAATTAGAGCAGAGACTGTGAGCCAGGCCTTCTCGTCCAACATCAGTGCCTGACCTCACAAATGTTCTTCTAGAAGAATGGTCAAAAATTCCCATAAACACCCTTCTAAACCTTGTGGAAAGACTTCCCAGAACAGTTGAAGCTGTTATAGCTGCAAAGCGTGGGCCAACTCCATAATTAAACTCTACGGATTAAGAATGGGATGTCATTAAAGTTCATGTGCATGTAAAGGCAAGTGTCCCAAAATGTACATAGTACGTACGTATGCTGCCACTTTAAGAGCGAATGCACAGATCTAACATACTGACGTGTTTATTTTCTCTACCGTTTACATTCACTTAAGACATAATCGACTAGGTTTACTAGGATATTTGCTATTTTTTTGGGTGAACGTGTCCTCATTGGCAAGAAGACGTGAAAGAGAGCTCAGTTCAGTATAGCCCTGGGCGCGCTTTGGATGTTTGTGCACAGAAAACTCCCACACAACGAGGAAGGGAAAAGACTCTCTCCATTGCGCTATGATTGGAAATGATCGGTTATGATTGGATATGATTGGTTTGTGTGAAAAATCCCACCTTTTGTTTTTGTGTGCATTCTCATCAGCCTGAATGAAGATAATGATAGCGTTAATGGGGAGACTAATTAAAAAGTAAGTAAACTACTCAGCCATTTCACTGCTTTATGTTACATCAAAATCAAACTTGAAATGGGCTGAAAACATGATGAATGTGAGGGTTTTAATGAGCAATCAGCTTGGGGTAATTAAAGGTACATCTTCGTGTCTGTGTCTATGACCAGTGGGTACAAGCTTGATGACTTCTGAAAATAAGTTGACTGTTAAAAAGAAAAGCACAACTGAACATTAGTTCACAAGTAATATACATTGTTTAAATTGTTTAGTTTAGTTTAGTAGTGTTTAGTTATTACTTTGGAATAAATGTAAAAAAAGCGTAAAAACACAAACTTGATGTATACTTGGTTTTAAAAAAAAATAGAAATGCACATTATAGCAACAACAAAAAAATTAAATTGTGTTTGTTCTCTCTTTTTATGTAATGTTTATTTAAACAGGAAAATTAAGTGTAATAGACAGTATATAAAAAAAGTGAGGACTTTGCCTCCTAATTTTAAAACACCACCGCACACCACTGGATATGTGTGTGTGTGTGTGTGTGTGTGTGTGTGTGTGTGTGTGTGTGTGTGTGTGTGTGTGTGTGTGTGTGTGTGTGTACTGTCAAGCACTAACATTTTTATTTTTTTTATTTTTTTTTCAAATGTAGAATAATATTTTTTTATATTAGATTAGAAATTACACCAGTCAGATTATCATTCTTACAATTTGCTGCAGGCCAAATGACAACTTTATGTACCACAAAAAAATTTTTTGAGGGAGGCATTTGGCGAGTGCTAATTGTGAACACCACTGTGTGCCTTTTTATCTCTCAGTCTTTAGGTTGCAATTTATGCAAGCCTGAAATCACTTTCTTAGGTTCTTGTTGTGGATGTTTCTATGGCCGCAAAATGCAGTTGATGCTTGACAGCAGTACAAATCTATTTTATGCTCAGTGGTAGAAAAGCACAGTCTCCTTGAAAAGCTTAGTCAGCCTAAAACAGGCCTTTTTGTGATTTTTAAAAGCCCCAAATAAATGAGCTAAACCACAATCTCTAGATAAGAGTCTGACTGCAGAAAGGAGGAGTATGGAAAGAGAGTAATCCTTTCTCAGGAAACAGACAGTCGCTATAATCTCTTTCCATTTCAGTGCTCTTTTATTTTAAAGGGTTCTGTTAGCTAATTAATCCTCTGAAACATTTACCACAGCAAATACGATTCCACAATTCTTTATGCTGCGCTTCGATGTTAATGCCCTTAATTTGAGGGATGACCTTAAGATTTTCTCAGGACAATGGATCATTCATTGCAACTGAGGTGTTTGGAAAACTAACGTCGGATGTTCCTTGGGAATATGGTGGAACTTTTGGAAACTAAAGCCAACCAGCCAAACTAACTAATACCAAAAAAAAGCCTCTGAGCATAAAAGCATAAAGCTGTCAGCAAAAACGTGGTCCACACAGGCAATCATTCCTACAAAAACAAACTAGTAACTAGAGGTGAAGAAGAGAAGTAACTCTGCTCAGGTCAAGAGGAATGAAAGGGGGAGATCAGGGAGGGTGTTTCCGTTGAAGCCCTAAAACCAAAGCGCCTGACCAAGGTTTTACAACTACAAACTGAGGGACAGACTACAAACTGAGCCCCAAGACACCACTTTTACCACCTTTTGGAAACAGCATTTAAACAGCCAAGAGACGACTTTTGCCTTTTTTTTAGACCATTAATGTCTGGATATGTTTGTTTGTTGCATACGTTTTTTTTTTTTTTTCTAGGTTTTTTTTTTTAGGTTTTTTTCGTCTACAACATAAAAATCATACACAGTCATTTTTAGTAATTTAAGTATAAATCTTTTGGATAACATGCTGGTTCTACAGGTCATCTTTGACTAAAATGTCAGCTCCTCATTTTAGTTCAGAAAAAAATTAAAAAAATAAAATAAAGAATTATTCTGAAAGTATTAGAACACAAACAGAGAAGCGGCCATGGATTTTAACAGCTATTGTGCAGAATTCCTATCTATTGGGGTGGGGGAGGTTAATGTATTTCAAAGATAAAAAAAAAACCAAAAAAAAAAAACAACATTGAACAAAAATCTATATGCACATCATCAGATTTCATAATGCCATTATAAAATAGAGCTTATGCTCCAGGCAAATTCCACTAATGTCCCGCTCTTCGCTTGCAATGTGCATTAAAGGCGACGTCTCAGCCTGGGCCCTTAATCCCTGCTGACTGTCCCACTGTGCTCAGGCACGGCGCAAAATGGAATGTGATACACAGTCACAGCCCCGTTAAAGAAAACACACACACACACACACACACAAATTCATGTGCGAATCCTACCAAATGACAGTTTCTAAACCCAATAAACAAGCTTTTTCAATGATGCAGAGGAGTTCAGAACCATCCTTAATTGCTACCTCTGTGAAGATATGGCTTATTACAAACTGAAGGAAAAACACAGAATTGCATGTCGCAGACTTTCAGCTTGCATACAAATATCAAACTTAGATACATTGACTCAAATGAAATGAAGAGTCAAAAGAAAAGACTTGCAAAGTTCCCCAAGCAAGTTTTACTTGAAAGGTACAGTGGGGACCAAAAATCTGAAAAGTCTTTCCCCTCTCTAAAAATGTT
>CM031957.1:8671328-8848828 GCA_018749465.1 Paracanthobrama guichenoti
TCTGAATAGAGTGAGGACATTACAGCTCTTCTCATCTTTGAGAGTTGAAACTGTACCCGTTCAGTGCTTGGGGTATTTCATCCAAAAGAGACCGAGGGCTTTGTTACCTCAATACACTTCAGGAGAGACAGACATGAACAAGATCAATGAGGACTAAATATTCCACTACGTGTTAAAGAGAGACAAGAGGGAAGAAAGAGAAGGATGGATAGAGAGGAAAAGGAGGGAAAAATGACATTGACTGATGTGCTAGGGGGCAGTTTCTCCAAAAGACACACAAAGGCTGCTTTTCAGAACAACAGATCTCACATGATCTCAAGGGCCAAGCAGACAGGAACGCTTAGGGAACAAGATGAGGTTACATGCAAAGAGGTGACATGACTAACTCTGCCATCTCCTTCTAAAATGGACGGTATTTTACAGCTTTGTATCACTCTATTTTCCCATGAAGTCCACTTATAATATAAGATGAGCCTTCCTGCACCAAAAAGTCAAGCTTTTGCTGCACTATTGTCCACCCTCAGAATTAAAGGAATAGTTCACCCCAACTTTGTTTTTGTATAACCTAATTCCATTCCTCTTTTATTATATAGGAAACAGCAGTCAACATTCCTATTTAATACATACAGTTGTGTTTCATTTAAGCAGAAGACATATAGGTTTGGAACAACATAAAAGATAAGTAAAAGATAATAGAATCTTAATTTATTGGTAAACTATATCTTCACACAGGCTGCTTCCATACCTTTAAGACTTCTAAATGAATTAGCACTGTTATGATTGGCTAACCTCCATGTACAAGTGCCGTACCAAGTTGGTTATCAGAGCAGGTCAGTTCCATTGCAGCTTGGTCTAAATGGTCTGGGTTGACTGGATAGGAAACTTTGTGTAGTGAACAGAATGCATCTGCATTGTAATTCAATGTTTTAATTCAAAAAGGCAAGGAACATCCACAATGTGTACCCTTTAAGACCATGTAAACGCCTGCCACACAAGTGCTTGGAGTTTTGTGCTTTGGTAGAACTCAGTGAGGCATCACAATGAGGTGTTCACTTACCACTCGGGTTAAACGCCATGCAGGATATAGGCTTATCATGTGCTGGAAAATGTGCAATCACTCCTTCTCCGTCAGAATCCTCACTAACAAGAACCTGAAACATACACACAATAAAGCTACAGTAAGTTGATGAAGCCACATAAATAAAAGCTGACTTCTTGTTTACCTCACGTCTCAGTGTTTTAGGCACATAGCTAGTCATTGGCTCTACAATGGCCTGTGCAATCTGATCTTCACAGTTACATAAGATTTAATCAGTTAAACAAAGATGCGTTTTGGCATTTTGTTTAAAACGAAGTGCGTTTTAAGTTGTGCTCGAATAGCAAAAAATGGGCTGAAAATGTTTCCACGTCTTTTTTTATGATCATCATCCATTCCCCATCATGTCATTCAACCCTAAACATGTTGCCCTCTATGCGGGTGCTTAACAATTATCCTTGTGTCTACTTTAATCCACACTGGAAGATTTTAGCTTTAAATGACATATGGTCTGCAAAATAGTTTCATTATGGAATTCAAATAAATTTGACAACATTTTTAAAAGATGTCTGCAAATATTTTGGTGTGTTTTATGAAACGGTTTCAAAGAAACTAAGACTAACCCACATGACCACTGTGATCAATGTGCACATTCTGCCAAAGCCCACAGCGCAACAGTATTGTATCAGACAGGAAGAAAAAGTGACATGCTGAAGGATTTAAAACAAACACAGCAGGAGGAAACTCTATAGTGTCTCTTCACATTTTGATACCCAAAAGAGATTAATAGCTCCCAGTTAAAAAGAACCGTAATGTGAATCCGTAATTCATCCATTTATGTACATTACTACAAGAAAAGGGAATGAGGATAGAGAATGTTAAGCTTTTCTTTATTTACTCAAACCAAATATAAAATAAATGAAAAACAACACAAAGCACAACATTTTGTAAATATTAAAATTCAGTATACATTTTGAAATAGCCTATCAAACTTGATAGCAAGAAAGAAAGAAAAAGGAGAGTGTGTTGTTCATAAGCGGCTATTCTCTGGTCAGTGGTCCTCTGTTAAGTTTGCTCATGAAAGAGATTATAACTAAGCCCAGACATGAGACAGCCGGAGAGAAGAGTGATAAATCTAGCAGAGTGTTGCATTAAGGAGCAAGGCAGCTTTTAATAGGATCCAGTCCAAACAGAAAACAGCCTTGCTCTAAAACCCAGACATTTATTTCAGACTGCAAAAAAATGCCCCTGTGACACAAACCAGATCGCTTTTATTGGGGGCAAAAAAAAAAAAAAGACAATGTTGTTCTGTACAGGAATATACTATTGCTTCAGGAAAGTATTTGTGTGTGGATAGATCCAAAGAGCAAATAAACTTGCAGGAAACACAGAACTGAGAGGGGATGATGAAGATGAGGGGGTAGGGGCGTGTCCCCTGAGACTGGGAGTGGGGGAGATGGGAAAAAAACAGAAGAGAAAATGCCAAGACCACTGCTGGAGTCACGGGAGAATGGCATTGACAGTAAATTCCGCAAATCTGTTTTGTGTGAACACCAAAAACATAACTAGTCTGCTTTGGGAGGAGCGCAGCTTCTTGTAAGGGTTGGCTTTAGTGTGGATTGCGAAATAAATGAAGCCTCTCTTAGAAAGAGTTGACTCTGGCAAAACAGAGTGATATAGGTTTATAAATAAGCAGAATAAATCACACCTTTAAATGAGAGTAACATGTTAATCGGGTCACAGTGGACTCTCAAGGGAATCGAAGGTTAAACTATCATATTTTTAACAGCTCACTAAATGGGAGGATACATTTACATGGGTCAGAATCAATAGGATAGCAAAACCTGTTCCAAATTAACCTCTCTCCAAGTAAAAATCCTTGAACAGGAGAACTGCAAATATTATAGCTAGCCTTTACACCGAGTGCTCTATTAAAGTGATCATGTGTCACACACCTACAAGTCCTCTGTTAACACACATTCAAAGGACGGTTAGACCTTTTCTGTAATGCTCCTGCAATGACCTGCCTGTGATCTCATGCTAAAAGGCTACGGTTGTGCCAGCCAAAGGGGAAAGAGCCACAGGAAGTGGCTAAATCATGAGATCAGGAGACTGCGGCCTGGCACGGAGTCTGTGAACGAACGGTGGAGCATGTGCTCTTATGACAAGGTGATGACAAACCCCTTGGGCCACAAGAAGCTCTAATACTGAATGAGTTATGAATGGGATTAATGGATTATTTATCTCTGAGAAAAGAGGAATGAATCTGGGTTCTTAAGGATCAAGGTCACATGGGTGAAGAAAGTACCATAAGCAGTGTTAGAAATCTCATCATTCACGGACCTCCAATCCCTGGTCAAAACCGTACTGATTATGCTATATAAGTGAGCATTTCTTACCTGTCCTTCTCCCACAGTGTGTGTGTCTATGATGGTGACCACACCAGGTTGGTGAGGGCTGCGGCGGGTGCCACTGTGGGCAGTGCCCTCCTCGTCAGGCACCCCTGATGGCATCGTACCAGCAAGCTGGGTCACAACCTTACCCACCATGGTCAGGCCCGTCTTCAATGTCTGACAGGAAGACAGAGACACATTACAAATAGTGATTTATGACAGCGATGCACAGACATTTTTTTACCATTAGAAATAAACCTACATTTCATGAACTGAAACCAAAAATAATTAAATTTGGGTAAATAAACTCAGTATGCTATTCAAGGTGCTCAGATGGTAATTAAACCAGTAGTGGTAAAGTTTTTTGGCAACAAGCCGCATCTCTTTATTTTAGCCAAACAATTTTAAAGGTGCAATATGTAGGATTTTTGCAGTAAAATATCCAAAAACCACTAGGCCAGTGTTATACATTTTGTTCAGTTGAGTACTTACAATATCTCAAATGTTTTCAACTATTTGTAAATCATGAGAAAATTGCAATTTTAACCAATGAACCAGGACGTGTGAGGGAGTCGCCTGTCAATGGCGTCATATCCGCGTTACCCTGGTTTTCCAGTTTTACTGCCGTAGAAACCATGGCAACAGACGTGGGCAACTGTGTAACGTCTAGCACTGTTGTAGTTTCGTTCAAACATTATGGACCATGGCAACAAGGCTTTGCAACAAATTTTGACTTGACAGAGATGCTATTCTTGCATGTGCTTTATTAGACAGGTGAGTAAATGTACACAAAACAAATCAATGTTATGTAGCTCAACATGATGAAATATTATAATATCTAATATTTCTGCAAAGGTAGAGCTACTAAAATCATCAAGGACTCTAATCACCCTGCAAACCCTCATTTCACGCTGCTGCCATCTGGTAAGCGCTTCCGAAACCTGATGGCCAAAACCGAGAGAGTCAGGAGGAGCTTCTTCCCCCAGGCCATCAGACTCCTGAACTCAGTCACTTAACACCACGTGACTTCACTTCAGGATAAGCATACTGTCACTGCACTGCACTTTCTGTTCTTGTTGTTACTGTGTAACAACCTGTTATAAACCTGTTTGCACATTATACTCTTTATACATTTGTTAACCACATATTTATAAGTCTACAGTTTACTCACTGCACAGTCTACTTCAATTATTTTATTCCACTTTATTCTTATTTTTTTTTTTTTTTTTTTTTTTTTTTTTTTTTTGACTTCTTATTTATTTATAATTCTACAGATATATATATATATATATATATATATATATATATATATATATATATATATATATATATATATATATATATATATATATATATATATATATAGTATATTTTTTTATTCTATTTCTATTATAATTTCCTCCTTGTGTTTTTAACTGTGAATTTGCACTGTCCATGGAGCGGACCTGTTTACTGCCGGTTGTATATTCTGTATATAACAGTGTATGTGACAAATAAAACTCTTGAATCTTGAATCTTGAATCATCAGTATGATGTTCTAATGTTGATGTAGCTTACTGCTAGTCTCAAACAGCCAACAAACTAACACACAGAATAACATTATAACTTTCAACACACTCAAATGCAGTTTAGATAGTGTAGACCAAGTGAAACAGCCTTGCTTTACCTCACAATTTTAATTTGTCATATAAACTGACCTGTATGAGTAGTAACTCAGCACTTTCGGGTAGTTTGGTAGAATGAAATGTCCTCTTTATATCCCCCAGGACTCACGTGTGGTGCTGATAACTGTCTCCTATTAGTAATCGCTCTCTGCTTCATACTACAGTCATATTAAAAAACATGAATACATTCACTCATCCATAAACATTATTTCCTCATAAACATTATTAGATCCATCGGTATGACGACAAGTTCCATGATTCCACACTCATTCACTGTGTCATCAATCTACGCCTTTGTTATTGTTTTGTAGAGGTTAGGGACCCCTTGCAGTGAAAAAAATACATATTGTGGCTTTAAGTGCTAGTTAGTATAAGTGCAGGTCAGTGTTTTGGTCAATGGCTGAAACCAAAAATTCATATATTTTTCCAGAATATTTTCGTCTTGCCGAAATTTTGGTGAATCACTTATTTAGGATTTATTAACCGTAGTTAACAATTTAGGGATGATGTTACATCCAAATCACAACTTTTAATTACTACCCATAACTGTAAATGACTATCCTCTGTATATATCGTTGCGCTATTTAATAAATATAAATTCATGAATAAATTTTAAATGGTTGATGAATGTGGTCAGTACCTTGGGGATATTTTCTAACATTTATCATATGGAAACATAATATTTAATCATAATTTTGAACAAAATGTGGAATAATTGTATGCTTTTTTGAAGTAAAAATATTTTTTTTTGTTTTATAATTCAATAATTCATGCAAAGGGTTAAAAGACATAAAAATTTCATTCTGCAACAGTTGTGCTAGCCAACTATAAGTTCTATTGCAACACTCAAATCAATACCGCAAACAATGTTCCCACATCCAGAGATTTTGTTGAGCAATGACCTAAAAAACATGTTTGCATCCAGTGTTGTTTGAGGCAATGTCAACAGACAGGTGTGTAAGTTAGCCGTGTAGGCTAACGGTTAGCGTTTGTGTGAGTGTGTACTCATAGATATGAGCTGAGAAAAGATGTTGAGTTCTGGCACAGCAGTCGGTGCGGTGTCTGCCACCAGCCGGCCTCCCCCTCCCCTTGCCAGCCCTGATCAATGGGGACTGTTTGGATTAGCACTAAAAACTCTAACTGCAGTGATTAGAAAACACATTAGTGTTGATCAATTAGGAGGCAAACGCTTCTCTTAATAATTGATGGGGCAAAGCAATTTACACACAGTCAGTTAGTGGGCTTGTCAGAGCATTCTCCAAAGGGCCCAACAAACACAGGCGCCACGAGGTATTGACGCTGCCGCTTGGCCTGAATGCCTGATTAAGCTCTCCGGGGCCTTGGCAGACAGACACACACATACAGCAACGCTCACTCCATTAAGTGAGAACTAGAGGAGACCCTACTTAAGCTGTGCTATCCACTTACCCCAAACACAGTTCACAGCAGCAGAGGTCTGAAAACAGAACCCTGGGGCACCCCGCTCATGCAGACTTGTGGCTGGCACAATGACACCTCTCTTTTGGTCACATTGCGCTCATTTACACAATCTGTGCCTTGCAAGAATTCAATTTTGGAAAAGGTGCCCTCCCCCTCCTTTTGTGATTGTGTTACAGGATTGATGGGAGATGGCCCCCTGGCCCCCAGACGGCCGCACTCAGAGCCACTCAGCACAGGGACTGTGTGTCAGAGTGGAGGAGATGGTTATAAATCACAGCCCCGTCTGCAGACGGCCTGTCTGCGTATCAAGGCTTTTTTAACCTTGTTTTCCTCCCTGCTAACCTTTGCTGTGCTCCTTTTGATGTATACTGCCATTAAGGCTAATGGCACTTCTCTCACGTAAGCCGTTAGCGCTCGTTAGGCAGTGATCAGGCCGGTGGCCGGGGAATACAGATGTGGGCTTAATAAATCAATTAAGCAACCAGGAGAGGAGACTGGAACCATATGAAAGGTTAAGCACCAAGGTTCTGGCACCACTAAATGAACTCTAGCGAGTCTCTGAATCACTGAGGACTATGTCGAGAACGCTCTGGGATGCTATATGGTGAATAAAGTGTGCAACAGCACACATTATGAGCTTCATTTAGAGCAGAGCAAACAGGAAGGAAAGCATGGGTGAACACAAATAAGTGCAAAAAACACAAGCGCAAGAGCCACACTTAACAGAGGTGTAAGCTGTCTGGTTTGATTTCTTGCCTTGTAATTAATTATCATTAATTAATGTGAGAAAGCTTGCAAGATTTAAAGATCACTGGGACAATAATTTCTGAAAATTAAACTCTGATATGTTCTTTAAGCTCTACGGTTTTAAATAAACATTTAAAAGTTTGGCCAGAGTAAATGCTAAAATAAACGGATAATTTCATCACCATGTTGAATGATTTTTATAAGCAGTGGGGATCCTCAGCACAACATGCCAACTGTGCACCAACAGTTATAAATGTCAGATTTGACCAAAGAATGTCTGGCTTTAATCTTATAAAACAAAACAATGGTCATAAGAAAGAGAAGTCTCTCAGCAAGACACAACTGAAATAATCTGTGCATAAATTGTGGCACAAGTGTGGACAAAGTATCTTTTGATCAATGTGTGGATAAAAGTCTGTCAGTGTGACCCCAAAAGTATTTGGACACTAAAGCCACACTCAAAATGTATGGACTTCACTGGATTAGACACAAATTAATAAACCATGAGGCATCTGCAAACAAATAAGTAGACTAGACAATTTGTACTTTTTACTTCAATTATCCATTAACGTTAGACAACTACAAAGTTCTTAGTGTGTATTATATATATATATATATATATATATATATATATATATATATATATATATATATATATATATATATATATATATATATATATATATATATATATATATATATTTATTTATTTTTTATTTGTGGCTTGGGTGTGAAAATATTTTTTGAGGCCACTTTAATACATGTGTTGAAGACTGTGGCAATACTGGCAGTGGTGAAAAAGAGTGTACTCACTTTAGCGGCACTGATGACAGTGGCAGTGTAAGACTGGGCATTATCTCCACAGGCCCCACCACGGGACTGATGACACCGGATCAGCTGCACACACACACACAAACAGAGACAGAACAGAGTCACATTATCATCCAGAACCTTTCAGCTCCCCAGCACTCATTAACCCACAGAGGCCTGTCACAGCCCGCGCCAGGACGTCTGCAGGCGGGCACGGTGAGTAAGAGGAGGAGGAGGATGCCATTAGGACAACAAACAGTTCTTCAGCCCCATTCTACGGCGCACTCCCTCTAGGGTCCCTGTCCCAGACCTATTCAACACTTCAGCTGCCATTGGCCAGAAACTCATTACCTTTGCCCAGACACACTGTCCCATCTGTCCATTATTAGGCAGCAACTGGCCTCTCTAAGGCAAACAAACCGCACCCATTACATAAATGGCAGTGAATCAAGGGTCTACTTAATAATAATATGTCATATTATATTGTTAGCTCCTATCGATATGACACACATTGTCTTTATAATGATATGTGCAATTCGTAAGAAATAAAAACATTTATAAGGTGACAGCAGTTTGATTTAGGACTGTACAAAGCAACACATTTTCAACAACAATTCAGTCTGAAGGAAGGCCAGAATTATTAGGCTGATCAGAGGTGCTGGGAGTTCAAATAGGGCATGTTCTTGTGTTCAAATATATCTGGATAGAGCACAATGGAATGTATAACTAATTAATAATACAATTTAAAAAATAAATAAAAAATTAAGGTTTACAGAGTTTCAGTGAAAGTACTAGATTAAACAACTATATATAAATGAATAGAATGTATAATAATGCAATAGGGGAATATTTGTGGGTATTGATAATCCCAAATGTCTGATTTTACCTTAAAAAAGGGGCCTACATTATTTAAAATATACGTAATCAGTGACAGTGTGCAAGCAGTGAGTCATAATTCTCTATTTTAAGCATCAAAATCATGAATATTTTTATTCCGGTGTCACCATTTCCTTGTGCATTGTCCAAGCCTATTCAAGTCCACCCCTGATGAAATAGCAAATTTAGCATTTTAATCAACAATACTGTCACATGTCTGCCTGTTTAGTTTAGGTGTGTTCGACATTATTGCAGCTGGATGCATCCGATCGGCAAGAGTAGCCGCGTGCAGGCACAGAGGAGCTGCAAACGGAGACGTGAAGTCGGACACTTTCTGCTTCCCGTAGTTGCACGCGCTGTGTTTGCATACTTTAAATCACAGCTGAAGTGAAATAAATGCAATATTTGTCAAATACACAGATGTTTCAGAGACGTTTTCATTTATGTACTGCTTAATACAGCATCTGTTTGTACAAGAATAAAGTTCAACATATAAGCCTACACTATCAATGAAGTGGGGTCTAAGTTTTTTTATAACATAACGTTTTATAACGTTTTTTATAACATAACAATATAACATTGCGGCTACATGAAAAGAGGTTTTACTGTTATAAAAAAATTATTTGTGAGCATTAGTGGAACTGAAGGTTTTAGAATAAACACGAAACACACGTGATTCACTGTTATGCGATGAATCCGGCCAATCGTGGAACAGCTGTTGTGCAGCTGGTGCAGCCGCTCTTGAGAAGCTGCACCAGCTGTATTAGCCGGCTGCTCTCGAACCGCTCTTGTGGTACTTTGTTGACATACGTCACAGTCACATGCCGTCGGCGCTGCCTCAAGTCGGACAAAATTTCTAACCGGCTTGCACTGCTTCAAGTCAGCTGCCGATCAGTCTGCGCATCGCTGCATCAAGTCGAACAAGCCTTGTATCTTTCAGTTGTGTTTTCATCCTGTCACATGTTCCTTTGTCTTAGTTTCCCGCCACTTGTTTGTTACTGTGGTTACCCTCATTAGTTCATTTGTCCCAGCTGTGTCTTGTTAATCTTCTCCTTTCTGTTTGCTATTTAAGTTCCTCTTGTTCACTCAGTCACCATTATGGTAGAGTGTGGTTTCTGTGTTGTTCCAAAAAATTTACATAAAAGTTTGTTCTATTGAGATCGTCTGATTCTTCCGCAAGAAGTGGACTTACCTGAGATGGGAGACTACTCATGGAGGGAATATGTTCACCTCTGTATGGACTCATTCTGAGATCCCACTCCATTCCCTGACCCAGCGCCGACCTGGGAGCAAAAGTGGCGGATCCTGCCAATATATATTGAGCCTGAGCTAGCGAGGGATGACTGGATCATTGACTTCTGGACTGAACCAGATTCTGTCACCATTCAGAGCCCAGTGATGTCCCCTGTCTCCGTCCAGAGCCCAGTGCCATCCCCAGAGATGGCTCCCATCCTGCGACGTCTCCAGCCCGTGACGAGTGTGCGGTGAGGGTTCCAGCCCGCGACCGGTGTCCAGTGGGGGCTCCAGCCCGCAACCAGAGTCCAGTGGGGGCTCCAGCCTGCGACCAGAGTGGACTCCGCCTCCATCCATCCACAGAGGCTAGCCCTGAAGGGTCTGAACCGCCATGGTTCCCTGAACTCCCTGAGCCGCCATGGCTCCTCAGCTTCTGGCGCCTCCATGCTCCCCTGTGCACCACCCTGGAGGCTTCCTAGCCAGTCGGCAGTGCCTAGATCACCTGCCGTGGGGGGGGTGTTGTCACACGTTCCTTTGTCTTAGTTTCCCGCCACTTGTCTGTTACTATGGTTACCCTCATTAGTTCATTTGTCCCAGCTGTGTCCTGTTAATCTTCTCGTTTCTGTTTGCTATTTAAGTTCCTCTTGTTCACTCGTCTTTGTTCCATCACCGTTATGGTAGAGTGTGGTTTCCTTGTTCCGTGTTGTTCCAAAGAGTTTACGTATTTATTTATCTGATTCTTCAGTTTGTCCCTGGGCTGCACACCGTTACAAATACATTGTTACCTTTTTACCATATGTCCTAAATGTAATAATTAAAAAAATTCTTTATTTTGGCTTAAAGTATCGTAATGGTATTGTGAGTTCAGTATCGTGAACAAGTCTCTAATCGTGACTTGAGTCACAATATCTAGTTTAGTTATCATGACTATAGACAAACAAAAACATTAAAATAAATACATTTAAAATATAATAGAAAAAAATAATATATAAAACCTAGGCTTGGTTTCACAGACAGGGCTTAGATTAAGCCAAGATTAGGTCTTAGTTTAATTAAGACATTTAAGTAGCTTTTATAAATGTGCCTTAAACATTACTGGTGTGCATTTTGAGACAAAACAATGGCACTGACATATTTTAAGATATCTCAGTGCAAATTGCTTTCAGTTAAAACACCTCAAATATGCATTTTAGTCTGGGATTAAGCTTAAGCCTTGTCTGTGAAACCAGGGGGCTAGTTTGGTTGTCTTTATGAGAAGTAGTGTTTTGGGTGCATATAGAGTTTTAAAATATTTGGTGTTTGTACTACCTTATTCTCAGCATAGGCCAACCACCGGCTTCCCAGAGCTATAGGGTTGAGGTTAGGCCCAGGACAAGGGTAGCAGCCTGCAACAAAAAAAAGAAAACACACCAATATAACAAGAGATAAACTAAATCACAGCACAAAAAAGACATAAAAAATCCATCATAGCAGCATCTTGCCCAGGACTGTGTTTTATTAGAGCTTAGGTTAGAGTAATACCAGAGGTTAAATAAGGGGTATGGCATTTTGCGACAGTAGAATGGCTCCTCAGCTTATTAACTGCCAGACAGATTGACCCATGAGAGCAATACAGCCATAGAATCCGTACTGATCCCACATGCCATGATAATGTAGCTGTACATCACATGTGGGACACATACAAACAGGGCAAACATGCAAGCAAATGCAAATCAGATAAGGTTTTAATAACTAAAACCTAATAAACAAGCACAGAAATACCAAACTTTTTTCTCCGCCCCCGCATACGGAAAGGTTACGCAAGTGCATATCACAGTGTGAAGTGTGCTGACAGTAATTTATAGCATGGAGTGAATATAAAATATATGCAGACAGTAATTTAGGGTGTAGAGCCAGGATCTGAAACTAGGGTGAATGGGGCTTGAGGTAAGCCACAAGCACAGTAACGCAAAAGTCTTTTGTGCCTTTCCAAGGCGGAGGGAGCCGATTCAGTGAGAAGATTAACGTATGTTTAACACATCCTGTGAGCTGAGTTTGGGGGGTTTTAACCATTGTTTTGAGATCTCACAGCCAGAGAGAGAGAGGAACTCACTCAATGAGAAACAACAAACGCATAGTGTTTACAAGGATTCCATAGTTAATATTAAGCGTCTTCTGCAGTGTTATTTTAATATGACTATAATATAGATTTTATTATTTTTCTTAGTTTATTTTCATATTGTCCGTTTTCATCTTACATCTTTCATCTTAAAAAAGTTGTAATTTTATATATAATTAATATAACAGTAATATATAATACAATTTAAATACAATGAAATATTTACAAATATAAACACTATAAATGCATATTAGTTGCCCTTACTCCACAACAAATAATTTAAATTCAACAGTATTCAGAAAAGAAAAGGATAAATTATAATAGCATTCATTATAAACAACATTTATTATAAACAGCAAGCCTAAACAAATTTATTTAGCACAAATCCAAATGTGTACAAGACATGTGCATGTTTTGCGTACTTGATGTTAGTTGCATTATCTGTCACAAATGGTTTAAGATAATTTTTAAAAATGCAACTTAATAACAATAATTAGTTAACAATAATAACCCTGGTTTACAGTCTGTCACTTTAAAAAATAAGTCTTGTCTTGTTCTTCCTATGTTGAGGAAGCTTTAGAGAAGCAATTAATGATGTAAAGGGTTATTGACCGTGCCCGTTTCCTGTGGCGCAGACGTTTACGGGGAAGTTGGATAGACAATGAAAGCCATTAAAACAACGCTAATAGCAATTTACAACAGACGATGGCTTAAGTGGGCAGCAGAGGCCTGGTTTCACATGGTGACATGGACCGTTTATTTTTCTGAAGCCATACACAGTTGTGCACATGACAGTTGGGACTTATGAGTAGCATCCCCTTCAAGAGTGCAAAAAAGCCATTCGGATGTCGCCTGTGGCCTGGCCTGGAGGAGAGGAAATGGCTCTTTATGTGCTAAATCTGGGCTGAGCGACACTATGCATTTGTTTGTTATTGTTTATGCTACACAATGACAGTTTGACACAGAAGGTTTCTGGTAATGCCCAGCTTTGACACATTGTAAAACAAAAGCCATTTGTGTAAACAAGCAGGCCTGTGGAATTGTGGATGAGCTTTGATATAGTATAGCCCTGAGGAGTGACACAGGGAAAAGCGGCTCCGTTGGTGTGACAGCACGTATAAGGGTTGTGTGGGGTTTTGTGGGTTTAATGAAGTCAGTGTGTGAAGAGGATTAATCAAGACTAGGTTTCCTACTTTGCAAAGCTGCAGATCAAAGAGGCAGAGAAAAGATGTGCCGGAGACTAAAGAAGGTCAAGAAGGGTCAAGTTCAGCAGACACATCTATAACACGAAGAACTTACTTGTGACAAAGAACTTTTTCATAAAGGTGCAGCTGTCAAAGGCGGCGATCTTTTCTTGAAGACTAACAACGAGGATCCTGTGGCCATCAAGGAATGGAGATGGAGTTGGGGGGAAAATTATAAAGTTTATATAAGCTTAATGCTGCATTTAAAATGATTACAAGGTAATCTTGTGAAAAAACACCTTTTGTTGCAGTGCAGATCATAGATGGGCGTTTTAAACTGAATGGACTTGACCATCTCTCCTGTCCTCAAGGAATAAAGGTCCACACAACAATAAGGGGGACTTGTCCTGCAAAACACACACAGAGCAGTGATTAGTTAGTCTACTTTACCATTTACATGAAACTAACGTCAAATAATCTAGGAAATGAGTTGGAACCAACAAGCATGCTCCATTCATATTCAAATTTAGAAAAAGAACTGTAAAGATCAATGCTTTTATTCAGCAAAGATGCATTATATTAATCAAAAGTGACAGTAAAGACATTTCTAGGCTGTTCTTTTAAACTTTCGATTTATCAAAGTATCCTGAAAAATAGGTATGATGGTTTTCATTAAGCTGCAATGTTTCAACATTAATTATAATAAGAAGAAATGTTTCTTGAGCACCAAATCAGCATATTAGAATAATTTCTGAAGTACCATGAGATTGGAGTAATGGCTGCTAAAATTCAGCTTTTTTCATCAAAGGAATAAATAACATTTTAAAATATATTAAAATAAGTAAAAAAATTTTTTTAAAAACTTATTTTAATATGCTATTTTATTTACTATATTTTTGATCAAGTAAATACATCCTTGGTGAACAAGAAACATTAAAATTAAAAATTAAACAAATTAAAACATTTTAAAATCATACCGACCACAAATATTTAAAAACAAAATTTAAATTTGCAATAACACAAAAACCCAATGTTTAGGTTCATGAAGAAGTCCCGGCAACAGGCCAGAAACTTTCTCACACTCACATCCCTATAGTTATTTCCTCTCTACCTTCATCAAGTAGATGGGAGTTAAGAGAAAGCAGTGGCTGTTGCTTTTGATGGAGGCAGATATTAATCCTCATTAGGTGCTCTGCACTCAGCTGGCACAGCCTGGCCTGCCATATTAACCATCTTAACAGAATGTTTCTGGTAAGACGCTGTGCTGGGCACTTTGCTTTCTGCAGGATATTAGTCTTGTGGTAATATGCATGGCATCAGCACTGCCCAACCCGGTAGGACTGGATCAGAAAACCAATCCAACAAGTCAGGTATTCTGTTGGAGCCGTGGCTAAGTGTATATAAGCTGCTCAAACCACAACAATAAACTTAAGGATATATGGAGTATAACTATAGACGAAGCTGGAACCAATGGGGCCATGTTATTGACACTGACTCTGAGCTGATCAAGCACTCCACGTAAATGAAAATGATCAATAGCCTGTGCTTCATTGACAAAACAATTGGCTTTGGAAGCAAGCAACCACTAATGATTTCGCTGTGTCTGACTTAATTCGACCGACTGTCTGCCGCTTCACAAGAAGTGATTATACCATGCATCATAGATTAGCATTAACATACTTTGGCAATAAAATGTATAGTGCATAGTGCTGCAGAATTATTGGCTATGCTACTAATGTAACAGCTCCTGTGAAAACAAGGGTTTGACAGGGTTTGGTCTATTGACTGATGTTCTGATGTCAAGAAGCCCATTATAAAACAGATAGTGTTATAGATCTGATCCTAGATTCTGATTGGCCAATACAACGTTCTGGCTTTAAAAGAATAGTTCACCCAAATATGAAAAACGGATATTTAGTGGATGCTAAATATTTTACTTATGGTTTACTTATTTTACTTATGTTAAATATGGATATTTGCTTCAGATGGCCTTTATTAACCCCGAGCCAGAATTTTTACAATACAATCAGAAATACTCTGATTGTATTTTTCTGAAAGAAGAATGTCATATACACCTAGGATGACTTGAGGGTGAGTAAATCATGGGGTAATTTTCATTTTTGGTGAACTATCCTTTAATAGACAATATAGCCAAATCTATGACACAAAATAACTGCTCATCTTGCATTTTTAAAAGTTTTTAACTTGTCACAGAGTCTTAAAACTACAACGTACTTTGCAGGATGCTCAAAAACAATGACACAACGTCCAAAGACACCCATCTGCATGTCTATGGGTATAACAGTGCTGCAGGGGATCAATACATAGACACAACTTTTACGAGTTGATTTTTATGATGCAAATACATCTAAAGCACAGGACATTGTTTCTAATTAAAGGACTAATACAAAACAAAACAACTAGAAAAACAATAGAAGAAAAAACAATAATTATAATGATAATATTTATTTATTATATACAATAGTCTAAAACCTCACCAATCAACTAGTTGGTTGTTAGACAACTAGCTAATCATCTATAGTCATCAATACAAGTAAACTTCAAAAAGAAGGATCTATATCTCATTTCAAAAGCAGTGTAATTCACCTATTCTTTGTTTAACCTTTTTTAATGTTGGAAAATGTAGTTTTACTCCTCATTCTTAATTTACATGCAAACACTGGATAAAACAGCATGGACAGTTGAGGAAACAACTTCTTTTTCCCCCAAACATGCACGTATCAGTTTTTACAAAGCAGCCAAGACATCAAACCACAAATTGTGGAACATGGAAGTACTTAAACCATAAATGAAAAAAGCTGTGGTGCGTCTCAACATCCTATACTTTAGAGTTCTGATTCTGAGTGATGAAGAGCCAGGGAGGTTTTTAATTTGTCATTACTTTCACAGACAGTGAGTGATCTCTGAGTGAAGCCGTGACGATTGCAAATCCAGCCTGTACTTTGAGCGTGTTTCCAAACAGCTGCCATTTGAGCCACTTCTCCTCAGCACTCTGGCTTGAGGTCAGGGTGGACAGATTGCGCATAATGTTTTTAAAAGAGCATGATAATGTCTTGGAGCAGGAGGCTCACTGAGCGTGTGATAGACATCCCATGTCTCAATGTCTGGAAGGTCAAGCCTGCAGCTGAGACTCAGTGTCTTAGATCCTTTGGTGACTGATGGAATCATCCCACAAGTCTAAAGTCGTGCTGTGGCCATTTGCAGGTCTGGATTTTCCAAAAGGTAGAGTTGCGTGGCAAAACTGACCCGTGGTTGGACTGAGCCCACTGTGGGAGACTGAGTTTGTAGGCTTACCCAGGGCTGGATTACAGTATGCGTGTCAACGACACAATCCAGTAGGCAGTAGAACCCACCGCAGACGTAATGCGTGCCCAGAGCTGCATCTCTACATTGGCCAGCTGCCAGTAACAACCCTGTCTCAGAGCCACATCACAAATACAAACACACAAACCCAGGTCAGTGACTAGACAGCCTACTGAAAAAAAAGAGTGAGGCAGTATATGCAGTATATAAAGTATATATATATATATATATATATATAAATATATATATATAATATATATATATATATATATATATATATATATATATATATATATATATATATATATATATATATATATATATATATATATATATATATATATATATATATATATATATATATATGTCACCAAAGGATCTAAGACACTGAGTCTCAGCTGCAGGCTTGACCTTCCAGACATTGAGAATGGGATGTCCATCACACGCTCAGTGAGCCTCCTGCTCCAAGACATTATCATGCCACTTCATTAGGTACACCTGTTCAACTGCTCGTTAAATATCTAATCAGCTAATCACATGGCAACTCAATGCATTTAGGCATGTAGACATGGTCAAGACAATCTGCTGAAGTTCAAACTGAGCATCAGATTGGGGAAGAAAAGTGATTTAAGGGACTTTGAACATGGCTGTCAGTGCCAGACGCGTTATCAACTGGGATTTTACAACCATCTCTAAGGTTTACAGAGAATGGTCTGAAAATAAGAAAGTTTGGTGGGCGAAAATGCTTTGTTGATGCCATATGTCAGAGGAGAATGGCCAGACTGGTTTGAGCTGATAGAAAGGCAACAGTAGCTCAATTAATGATTTTGACTTGACAACCGAAGTATGCAGAAGAGCACCTCTAAACGCAAAACAAGTTGAACCTTGAAGCAGAAGGGCTACAGCAGAAGAAGGCCACACCAGTGCAACTCCTGTCAGCTAAGAACAGGAAGCTGAGGCTACAATTCACACTAGCTCACCAAAATTAAACAACAGAAGATTGGAAAAACAATGCCTGGTCAGATGAGTCTCAATTTCAGAATTTGGTGTAAACAACATGAAAAAATGGATTCATCCTGCCTTGTATCAGCAGTTCATGCTGCTGCTGGTGATGTAATGGTGTGGGAGATATTTTCTTGGCACACTTTGGGCCTCTTAGTACCAATTGAGCATTGTTTAAATGCCACAGCCTACCTGAGTCTTGTTGCTGCTGATCATATCTATCCCTTTATGTACACATCTTCTGATGGCTACTTCCAGCAGGATAATGTGCCATGTCACAAAGCTCAAATTCTCAAACATGACAATGAGTTCACTACACTCAAATCCAATAGAGAACCTTTGAGACGTGGTGGAACATGAGATTCACATTATGGATGTGCAACCAAAACAAATCTGAAGTAACTGTGTGATGCTATCATTTCAATATGGACCAAAATCTCTGAGGAATGTTTCCAGCACCTTGTTGAATCTATGCCACAAAGAATTAAGGCAGTTCTGAAGGCAAAAGGGGATCTCACCCAATACTAGCAAGGTGTACCTAATAAAGTGGCCAGTGAGTGTATACAGATGAAAATTTCATGAATATTAATTCATATCATTCCATCCATTTAAAATCATTCTAACCTTGCCTTGTCTGCTGTGTGAATGTAGCTTAAGTGTGTCAGTTGGGCTGTAGAAATCTGCAAAAGCTATTAGTCTGCATTTCTATTCTCCTCTGGTGTCCTTTATAGCTGCGGACGCATGATGTCTCGGCGAGAGAGAGACAGCTATCTACAAAGAAATGATCATCATGGCTAAAACCCCCTCTGGATTCAGACACCAAGATTAATAGGGGCATTTAACTTCCTAAACTTGTCTTAGAGCCACTATTCATTGATTTCAATATAATCTGGGTCAGATCAATCCAATTTAAAGCGTTTTAGAGCCAATGTGACACAAATGATATGCTCCCAGATTGATTAACGGGACAATGATAGCCTTGAAAAAAGAATCATCAAATTGGCCACTTCAATTGTTTGCCTTTTTGCATTGTAACTAATGGCCCGCTTCTAATGGACGCAGTGCACGCTTAACATAATACAATTTCCTCTCACTGAGAATCGAGACTTCGATTTGAAAGCGTCAGTAAATTTCAATTATCGTTATAAAATCATATCAGCGTTTCAGTGTAGCACACTTTTAGGTGATATTGAGCACAGATATTATGACCTGTCCAATGGCTTCAGTCATCCGACTTTATATATGTCACTTTTTTCCCGGCCATTTCTTTAGCAAAGGCCAAGTTAATACATATACTAAATCTGATTAACATAAGGTCATAAAAGTTATTGTGTAATAACTTTTTAATAACATCATTTTTAAAGATAAAGAGCAGAGAAAATCTCCTTTTCCTGTTCAAAATCAGGTTATTTCTCACTGAAATGCACTACTTCATTTGTCATTGAGCATTTAAGAAAAAAAAATATATTTTTTTAAAAAGTCAGCATTTTTTTTTTTGGTCACAGTTATTTTACATACTGGAAGTGAGGGTGACCTGCACTCACAAGTTCATGTCTGGTAAATTCAAACTCCTTTATTCGCCGTGACATAACTTCACAATGCTTCTCAACTGTGTGTCTAATAGCTGGGTACAATCTCACAAAACTTCCCAAGACGCACACCTGCAAAATCCATCTCCCCTCAGCATGGTAAGACAATAAAAAAGGACTTTTTCTGGTCTCAGCCTCCCTCGTTGTAACCAAATGGGAAAAGTCACTCTCGAGTGGAACATTAACAATTTTTACAGTTAAGGTCAGGCTTAAATTTAGCAAAACATATGTTTACAATGGTAATTACGTACATTACGCCACTATGTGACAAGCTAGCCAACTCATCACTTTTATAATCTCGTAAACGTTTTGATGTCTGTATTTTAGCATGACTCTGAACCCTGTAAGATAACCATTTTGGTGCTTTTAACATTGTACGGTTTTAATCATTTCACTAACCTGAACGGAAACTGACAAGGGGAAAGGAATATAAAATGTGAAGTCTGGAAACGCAGATCAGCGCTAGCGAGTAAATCCATTTATAGGGCGACGACGTCATCGCATTTTGGCTTGAGCTACTTTACAAGCTTTCCGAATACGAACAGACAATTCTCTGGAAATCCAAAACAAATACTGCCTTACCAAATAAAATACCAGGCGACCTTCTGAGAAAAAAACACCACAAAACATAATGAGGAGTTTAATTCACTAACTAAACTCAATAAACATGCCATTAATAAAAATAAGAATAAATCTGTTAAAAGTGGATAATGTTTAAGTCTGTTCAAAAGTTTAACCGCCTAAAACTACGATAAACCCACCCAGTGTAATATTTCTTCTGAGATAAGGAAAGATATGAAGGTGTTTTATTATCCTCTTAGGCTTTTTGTTATCATTTGAGAAACATGAAAAGCAGATGCTTAAAGTGTGAGACATTCACTTTCAAAAGGTGTTTGAGGAAAATGAAGAAACGGACAAATCGCAACTCTGATCTCTGGACCGTGATAAGTCCCTCGAGCCAGCCTCGTATTGATTTATAACAGCTATTTCCAAGTACGGCAATGTAAAAACACAGATGAAAACAATTACTCTATTTTTGTAGGCAACAAGTGAGGTGGGTGGTAACGGAGACATTTTTGAGAAGAAAAAAAATCTGTCACAATTTTGCGCCCTCTCTCCCTCTCCCTCTCCTTTCTGCCCCTGTCTTTCTCAAGCCGAGCTTCAACACACAACAAACGCTGGCCACATCACAGGCTTCTTGGGGCCTGAGGGGGCCCTTTGATTCCAGCACGCCGTGGGCATTAGCGGGAAAGTAATTAGGGTTAAAAGTTCAACCGCAGCTCCATGTCTGCAGCACTGCCAGAAATACATTTCCTCCCCTTTCACTAGGCTCTCCACAGATTCGCATGCATATTGGAAACACATTGAAATGTGGAGCCTGTTGCAGGGGCACTGGTACTCTTGTAATGGTGTTTACAGCATTTAATTACTAAAAAAATTTACAGACGCTGAGAAGGATAGCGAGATGGACAGTTCAGGTCTGAGAACAGCTTTTCTTACCTCAGATGTCCTTATGGATAATGTCAACTTGCAAATCAATGGTTGGCATCAAAAGAACAACCTATAATCTTTATCAAACATAAAAACCCTATCCCTCAAAATAATGCACTAGAAAAAAATATCAATTACAAATATTAACATCTTAAAACACAAAAATTTGCTTGGGAAATGTAATAGGCACAATAGTTCTAAATTTGCACAATCATGAAAAGGATGATGTTACACGCCTGTGCGCCTCCTCTGCAATTAATCGGAAAGATAAGGAGAAGTATGCTCATGGAAAACCGATCTGAGACAAGTGCCCTTGAAAAACAGGGAAAACTTCAAAGCCATGCGATTCCCATCCTCAGAGAGCTTGAATTATGTGGTCATCCAGTCAGCATGAAAAAACACACAGGGATGATCTGAGACCCAACAATGCACCTGGCCTGAACTTTCCAAATAACTCGAAGGGTGGAGGATCCATCACAGAAAGGAAACGCATTCATCTTTAACATGACTGTAAGAGTGAGGATTGTGTCTGTCAGACCTATCAACAGATCATAACGCCTACCTCAAATTACACTGAAACAAGAAGCAAAAGCTAGATATAGTAAAACAGGACAAATGTCGGAGGAGAGAGAGAATGTGTGTGAGGCAGTGATAAACTTTTAACATTGCGTTTCACTCCCTGAGCTTCCAAATAAAGAACTGGACGTCTCTGATGATTCATGACCATAAAGAGGTTTTATTTCTTCTAATCTTTTTTAATGTCCACATAAGAAACCAAAAGTAAACACTGGTTTCATAGTAGACCCATGCATCAAATGCAACGGCAGAGGAGAGAGACAAACAGTCCTTCATATCTTGTGTGTGGGCCAAAAAAATGAAACTGAGCCAGAAGCATGAGAGAGAATAAATACGAAATTTCATCAACACTCAGGATGTGTAGTGTACACACAAACTAAAATGCAAAAATAGCTAAACAATCATTTTTAGCCACTTAGTAAATGGCCATCTAATTCATAAAGATGAAACAGCAACAATTAAAGCTCCCTTAGAGCTGAACGATTAATCATTAAAAGATCGCCATCTCGGCGCAAACACCCATGCAATCTTATTCCTAAATGACAAAGATTTGCCTGTCTATTAAAGCTTTGACAAAAACATATTGGAGCATTCAAAGCTGTGTTCACAGTCACACTGCAGCTGACCCAGAGAGAGCAGTTATCATGTTTAGGTATGAAACAGCTCCACAAACAGTCTTTTCAACCACACAGTATCATTATTTCTGTTTTACAATAATTCAAATGATCACAGAAGTACTGGGATAATAGTTTACAGGTCAGATATAAACACTGATGTCTACGGTAGTAATCAAAATAGAGCAAATCACCTTTTGAAAAAGGAACATGGCCCTTCAAAAAAACAACTGCATCATCGTCATATTGATTTGTTCAAAAGCGCTGATTCATCCAGTTATAATGAAACACGTGAAGAATTTATGACTGAATAATTGAATCATTCACTCATTAGATTTGTTCAAAAAAACGCTGATTCATCGGTTTAAAAATGACACAACATTATACACCCTGCGCAATGCGACGCCAGACACGAAGCAAGTGTTTTTTGCCAGTTTCAGCCCGACGCAGTTATCATTTTCACGTCCAGCACCACATTGTTTAAATAGCAAATGCACTCGCGCCCATCTGTTCGCCCATGGGCATGCTGGTCTGAAAACGAGGTGTGTTCAGGCGCAATGTTGGTACGTCGCTATTTTGAGGCAACTGAAAACGAGTATGCAGTATTTTTTGTTATTTAAAGGGTGCATTAGGTGCACACAATGCCTGTACACTCTGCTTATTACACACACAGGGACACGCAGCAGCACACAAACGTTTAAAAAATAAAAGGATCCCTCTCTGTAGAAGCGTTCAGTCTTTCCGCTTGCAAATTCTGCCATGTAAATAGCGAATCCACCACGGTGCAAGCGCAACTGGCTTTTACAGGGAATGGCAGATGAGACTCTGATTGGTTTATTGCACGTTACGCCCAAAACACACCCATCTCATTAAGACTCATTAAGAGACTTGGTACAATCCTTTTGGACCATGCACGTGACGCGCAGATCTTTTTTTCTTTTTTTTTTCAGTTATTAAACTAGTAAAAATGGATTCGGACATGTCCTAAGTGCACCTGCACCATTACTTCCGACCATACACTCAGATCGTTGGTGAGTCTTGATGAGTGAGTCATTGAATCACTCATTCAAACCATTATTTTTTAATATTCATGTTAATTAATTAGACAAATAGACTGCAGCAATTAATATTTTGTCACCTCTAGTAATTTACATGTTATTTTATTTACATCGTGTGAAAATCATGATCTCCATTTGAAAAAAAAAAAACATTGTGATTCTCAATTTATCCAGAACCATGCAGCTCTACCATCCCTTTAAATTTATTTTGGGAGACAGTAAAATGTGCAATGTTTTTGAACTACTACCATGAGACGAAATCCCTCCTATTTACCTTCACTTATCTCTGCAAGGTTGCACCCACCGAGCCAAGAGATCTCACAGTTCCAGGTGTGATGGCTAGAGAGTAACAGGCTCATGGGCTCTAAAAGCATCACTTCCCAATCCTCCCATAATCCTGTGTCTAATACAAACGCACTGAGATTTATCATTTAATACACTTAAGAGGGATTTCTCACATCTCAATAAAAATGCAATGAAAAGCACAGCTTAATAGCACAGTAGGCTTTAGCTAAGTCGATTTAAAAATAGTCAGTGGACAACACTGGCTTTCCACTCCTCAAAGCCATTGTGTAATTAATAAGCAGGCAGTGGGTGCCAGCAGGACTTTGCATGGATACAGCTTTGGGTAAGGACAATTAGGGCCAAGGTCAAAGAAAAAGAGATCTCATTGATAATACTGGGCAGACAGTGGGCTGATGCTCTGCTCTTCAGAGCCACACAGCAGGAGAGTCACTGGACCTCTGCCCCCATCCCGGAGCAAGGCACTGCGTGACCACTGTGGAGTCAAAAGTCATGGCTCTATGCCTGTGAGGACTGGACCTTCTTCCGAACCTCCATGTGCTGTAGTCCCTGACAGCAGTCCAGCTGTAATCTCCACAATGACAGAGGATTGCATTAGAGGATTGAAAAAAACAAAAACAAAAAAAAAAAAAACATTCACATCCTCTCCATGGAGATCTGGAAATTTGAGGGGAAGGAAGAGAGGGCACTGTTTTCTGCCTGCCCAACGACTTAATTTCTCCATAATCCAGAGAACAAAAGCAGGCCTCTTGAGAGGGTGAACTTTTACCCCTTCCAAACATACTCACTGCAGAGGCCACAAATGGTTAAATGGCATGCTTTTAAATCCAGTTTAAAGACCCATCTTTATTCCTTTGGTTCTGATACTCAGGTTATACCAAATGTTCTGCAAGCAAACGGTTGTTGATTTTTGTTAACCATTTATTTTCTCAAACATTTAAATTACTTTTCTCATTTTCTACTCATGGTTTTAAATGTTGTTAGATTTGGATCCATGAATTTTGAGGTTGTATATTACATCTAGCATACTCCCAAATATAAAAAAAAAGAAAAAAATTATTATATATTATATTATATTATATATATTATTATATATATATATATATATATATATATATATATATATATATATATATATATATAGTTAATTATATAAAAATTAACTAATCAATTTTTTCTGTAATTAATCGCGATTAAATAACAAGTTTTTAATATTTTGAGGGTTTTTCATATTTTGATATTGTATTAATTTCAGTATCATTACTCTCCAAATTAATGTAGAAACAATTTAAAGACAGCATATTTCAAATATGTGTTGCATCTTTTTATAACTGTCTCTATGAAACATTAATTACATTACATTACAGTATAAATGAAAGCTACCAATTTCAATATTTATTAGGCTTTAAAAAACAACTTTGAATTGAAGTGAACTTAAAACAATCTTTACATAAACCCATTATAATAAATGTTATATTTACCTGTGGTCTTCCCTGTTAGACATATATAGAAATGTAAAGTTAAAATCAATTTACATATTTTTTGGTTGTTGTTTTAAATAGATATGACTTGACACTACAATATGTATTTGGCATGAGAGAACACAGGCTCAAGCTGGTCACTGTAATACCTGTAGTCCTAATTAAAAGAAAAAGAAAACAACGGTACTGTGGAAAATCAAATCCTTTCCAGATACAAGTGGGGTCCAGTGGTGGATTGAATAGCACATACATTCTTTGCTAATTTGCAAACCCTACAAGCACTATAGAATAGCACGAAGGGCGGCATGTGTACTTTGCTGTCAGGAAATTCACCAGATCCATACGTTGTTTGGACTTAAGACATAATCCCCTCCATTGATAAAATTATGTTGAATGTGTCTGGCTGGAGATCTGCAACGAAGGATTTAGCACACATGCTTTTTCCTCTTTCTGGTTTTCCTTTAATTTGCAAATCTTGTAATCTAAGCCTAAAGCTGAGTGAACCAACTTCTAAACCAGCAATACTGTATCGGCCAAGACTGCAATCTGTTTTCCATTTGAGTGTCAAGACAGCATCCACACTGGTGGTTGACAAAAGCTGTTATTTCAAAATGATTATATACTAAAAATCGTGTGAGGACTTTGGTAAGTTTATGAACTATTTCAGTAAAGGGGAAAGAACCGAGCACAGTGCAGCCTTTCAAAAAAAGAAAAACACAGAGCTAGGCTATTTACCAAACACTTCTACTGGAACGTAGCAGCGGCAACACCATTCACCCGGAGGGAGAGGGTTATGGTTTTCAACACGAGGCATGTTTTCAGCATTAGACCAACCGTTGCTGGAGTACAAAGCCAAACCGCCAGAGCCTGTCTCCATGTCGGGGCGGACACGGCGCGTTTGGCTGCATAAGCACAGGCAGAGAAAAGCTCTAGTCTTGGAACGGCTGGGACGGTGGTCTCCAACAAAGTGTGCTGAAGACAGACTTCCTTATTCTATTTCCTCGGGAGGAAATATTGAGTTAAGATTTGCAGCAGCAGCGGAGGAGTTCGTTTTAAGAGGTGGCAGACGTAGCTGAGGGGAGGAAAGGAGCCAATAACTGATGCGCCCTGCTCCCTATCACTCCCTAAGGGGCCATATTTCTCACAGATCGCAGTCTAACTCTGTCAGGAGTCCAAAGTTGCAGATCTGGCTCTGTGGAGCTGACCGGGTTGGTCAGTCAGTCAGCAGGGTTTGGCCGTCTCTCTCCAGACCACTCCCTGGCCCCATCAGACCTTTGATGCAGGTTATTATGTATAACAAATTACAGGTTTTCAAATGCACTTAGGCTCTGTAGCTCATAATATCTAAATGTTGCACACAGAGGGATGTGGCTTAGACTCTACCATGCTTTAAAAACAGGGAAAAACCATAAACTGGACAATGATGGAACATTCCATTAGCACATGGGCTTCACCTCATGAAGAGTTTTACATGTCTCCACTTGTGTCGCACACAGCAGGAGATGAATGTAAGCCTATTATAATCCATAAAACGTCACTTGAGGAAAAATCCAAAGATCTTAAATGCCCTTCACCTGCATTCAACCTCAACTGGCATTTCTCAAATAAACAATAAAAAAAACAAGGCTGACAGAAGTCTAAAGTAATATTTTAAAATGCACACAAATGCAAGAGCTAATTGAAAGAAAAAAAAAAAGTATAATATTTGGTATTGAAAATAGCCAATTTATCGTCATATACACACGCGCACACACACACACACACACACACACACACACACACACACACACACACACACACACATATACACTATATTGCCGAAAGTATTGGGACACTGAAACACCTGAATTCAATGATTTGGAGCAATCACTTCCATGGCCACAGAAGGACCTAGGCACCTAGAGTTTGTGTGGCCTAGGTCCTTGAGATTAGCTCAAGAACAGTGTGTAGAGAGCTTCATGGAATGGGTTTCCTTGGCTGAACAGCTGCATCAAAGCCGTACATCACCAAGTGCAATGCAAAGCATCAGATGCAGTGGTGTAAAGCACGCCGTGTACTCTGGATTGACCAATCACGCTTCTCTGTCTGGTAATCTGACGGATGAGTTTGGGTTTGCCGGTTGCCAGGAGAACAATACTTGTCTGACTGCATTGTGCCAAGGGTAAAGTTTGGTGGAGGGAGGATTATGGTGTGGGGTTGTTTTTCAGGGGTTGGGCTTGGCCCCTTAGTTCCAGTGAAAAGAACTGTTAATGCTTCAGCATACCAAGACATTTTGGAAAATGTCATGCTCCCAACTTTGTGGGAACAGTTTTGGGATGGCCCCTTCCTGTCCCAACATAACTGCGCATCAGTGCACAAAGCAGGGTCCAAAAAGACATGGATGAGCGAGTTTGGTGTGGAGGAACTTGACTGGCCTGCTCAGAGTCCAGACCTCAATTTGATAGAACACTTTTGGGATGAATTAGAGCGGAGACTGTAAGCAGGCCTTCTCGTCAAACATGAGTGCCTGACCTCACAAATGGACTTCTAGAAGAATGGTCAAAAATTCCCATAAACCTTGTGGAAAGCCTTCCCATAAGAGTTGAAGCTGTTATAGCTGCAAACTCCATATTAAACCCTACGGGTTAAGAATGGGATGTCATTAAAGTTCATGCGCATGTAAAGACAGGTGTCCCAAAACTTTTTGCAACATAGTGTGTGTGTGTAGATAAATTGTGGTCAGTTATATATATTTTGTGGCTGAGTTGTTGTTGTTCCCAATTGCTTTCACTGTGTTATAATAACACTAACAGTTGACTGTAGAATATTTAATAATGAGGAAATTTCATGAATGGACTTATTGCACAGGTGGCAACCTATCACGGTACCATGCTTGAATTCACTGAGCTCCTGAGAGCAACCCATTCTTTCATAAATGTTTGTTGAAGCAGTCTGCATGCCTAGGTGTTTGATTTTATACACCTGTGGCCATGGAAGTGATTGGAACACCTGAATTCAATGATTTGGAGGGGTGTCCCAATACTTTTGGCAATATAGTGTATGGGTAATATATATATATATATTAGGGGTGTAACGGTACACCAAACTGATGGTTCAGTACGCACCTCGGTTTTGAAGTCACAGTTCAGTTTTTGCATTAACTTCTAAATCGAATTATATTTTTATTTTTTTCTCTCCAATTCGTTGTTGAAATATAATCATTTATACACAGTGTCTGTCATTTTCATGACAGATTTATTTAAACATACATTAAATAATCAAGACATCAGTAACAGGTTAAGTAGAATATAATGAATATATATGCTAATATAGTGCATATATTTAGTGAAAGAGCTAACAGCTGTGGACACTGAATGACTCCTGAGGTAAATGTGATGCTACGTGACATTGTTTACAAGCTGTTTTTTGTCTTTCCACAGTTAAAACACCAATTGAGCGATTACACGACATATGATACATTTCAGTAAGTTGTAATGTATCCTCAACATACCTTAAGAGATATTAATTCATGTTTATTCTTTAGGAAGAGATGATGATACAGAAAGCATTCAGACCCCCTTACATTTTTCACTCTTTGTTATATTGCAGCCATTTGCTAAAATCATTTAAGTTCTTTTTTTTTTCTCCTTAATGTACACACAGCACCACATATTGACAGAAAAACACAGAATTGTTGACATTTTTGCAGATTTATTAAAAAAGAAAAACTGAAATATCACAGACCCTTTGCTGTGACACTCATATATTTAACTCAGGTGCTGTCCATTTCTTCTGATCATCCTTGAGATGGTTCTACACCTTCATTTGAGTCCAGCTGTGTTTGATTATACTGATTGGACTTGATTAGGAAAGCCACAGACCTGTCTATATAAGATCTTACAGCTCACAGTGCATGTCAGAGCAAATGAGAATCATGAGGTCAAAGGAACTGCCTGAAGAGCTCAGAGACAGAATTGTGGCAAGGCACAGATCTGACCAAGGTTACAAAAAAAAATAATTCTGCTGCACTTAAGGTTCCTAAGAGCACAGTGGCCTTCATAATCCTTAAATGGAAGACGTTTGGAACGACCAGAACCTTTCCTAGAGCTGGCCGTCCGGCCAAACTCAGCTATTGGGGGAGAAGAGCCTTGGTGAGAGAGGTAAAGAACCCAAAGATCACTGTGGCTGAGCTCCAGAGATGCAGTCGGGAGATGGGAGAAAGTTGTAGAAAGTCAACCATCACTGTAGCCCTCCACCAGTCGGGGCTCTATGGCATAGTGGCCCGACGGAAGCCTTTCAGTGCAAGACACATGAAAGCCAGCATGGAGTTTGCTAAAAAACACATCATGCTGTGGGGGTGTTTTTCAGCTGCAGGGACAGGACGACTGGTTGCAATCGAGGGAAAGATGAATGCGGCCAAGTACAGGGATATCCTGGACGAAAACCTTCTCCAGAATGCTCAAGACCTCAGACTGGGCCGAAGGTTCACCTTCCAACAAGACAATGACCCTACGCACACAGCTAAAATAGTGGCTTCACAACAACTCTGTGACTGTTCTTGAATGGCCCAGCCAGAGCCCTGACTTAAACCCAATTGAGCATCTCTGGAGAGACCTGAAAATGGCTGTCTACCAATGTTTACCATCCAACCTGACAGAACTGGAGAGGATCTGCAAGGAGGAATGGCAGAGGATCCCCAAATCCAGGTGGGAAAAACTTGTTGCATCTTTCCCAAAAAGACTCATGGCTGTATTAGATCAAAAGGGTGCTTCTACTAAATACTGAGCAAAGGGTCTGAATACTTAGGACCATGTGATATTTCAGTTTTTCTTTTTTAATAAATCTGCAAAAATGTCAACAATTCTGTTTTTCTGTCAATATGGGAAGAAAAAAAATGAACTTAAATGATTTTAGCAAATGGCTGCAATATAACAAAGAGTGAAAAATGTAAGGGGGTCTGAATACTTTCCGTACCCACTGTGTGTGTGTATAATATATATATATATATATATAAAAAAAAAAGAAACATGGAGCAATTTCTATTATTAAAGTACAAAAAGAAAACTCAGCTTTTGATGAAATCCTTCTATTATTGTGGCATCAATCCCAGCGTGTGCTGAAACGGTGCTTGTATGCAGCTGAAAAACAACCAGGAGCGACCTGCGAGTATGAAAGCTCTGGCACCAAGCAAAACGCTAGGCCGAGCTGACAGTGGAAGTGACATCGTTGTTGTGCACTCACCCTGAAGAGCCTGTGCTCTTGCACACGCCGAGGAGGGGCCGTTTCTCAGCGAAGCTGTCAGTGTTGAGGGAACCTGCAGCCGGAGGGACAGAAAGGGGAAAATTAACCACTGACCCACATAAAGAGGGACATTCATTAGCCACACGCATATGAGGCCTATTGTCTCTCTGCCAAAGCCACCCACCCACCGAACTCAAGCTTTAACAAAAAAACTACCGCAACAGGAAGCGTGCTGATTGCATTACAAGAGATCTGTAATCAAAATTATGCCTTGAAAATGTCCTCAAAAAAAAAAAAAAAAACACGGCCACCTCTTTCCTGTCAGCTTTGACATTCACACACTTTCAACACCAAAAAATAATGCCCTGGTCCTCACAGAGACTTGAAGATCAATGAAATTAAAATACCAGCATGCAAGGCATTAAATGGAGACAGAACAGAAACGGCACTCAGCGCAATGTGTTGAACGCAAACCATTTCTCCTCCGACTCTAATGGAGAAAGCCTTCAAAGCTTTAGGAGGAGTCTTCTGTCTGACTGGCTTTAATTTCAAGGCTTCGGAGGAATTACAGAATGGCAAAAGGCCGGTAGGCATATTTTGGGTGGAGAAAACATGTCGCAGTAAGTTTACAGATCCCATATTTATTTAATTCTCTTGATTTCCATTCATGTCCGGATAGAAGAAGATGTTAGCCTTTGTGGAGCTGTAATTTGTGCAGCCATGCCATGACACTAATCAGCTCCAGAAAAGTACGGTCCCTGTGGCATGGCGTGTGAGAGCAAATGTGTCATTCTCAAACCTTAACACTTTAAAGGGCCTCTGCTCCATCTTCACTTCTCTGTCATCAGACATTGCGACTGGTCACGATATCCTATCATAATGCAAATACAACAGGCCTCTAAAAGACAACAGCTGCCTTCTATTTGAAAGAACAATTAAGGGGCAGAAAACCAAGCCGTGCTCTTCTCCGCCTGTAGCTGTGCGCCTCGAAAACGCCTGGACTTTAAAACAAGTGGTTTTCATTTGTATTTTCCAATGCCTGCTTTCAATTCATGCTGAGAATTATTGAGGGGATTGTTTTCTGGAAGACAAAACAAATTTCCTGCATTTCAGTAAATAATACATTTATAGGAGGGCCATTTGCGAAGGTGCATTCAACAGTGGGAACAATTTAAGCGGAGAGGAAGCAATGGCAGATTTTTTTTGGTCAGCTGTGGATATGATCGCCCATAGCTGTCACCTGGAAATGAATCATTGCACACACAAAAACAAGCAGGAACAAGTTAAAAACAGAACGGATGTGGAAAAAAGTCAGTTTGCCTCTTTAGAGAAAGCAGAACTTCCTCCTTTATTCTGGGAAAGACCTTCTCTTATTAAAATTGACACCTATTTTCAGGACTTTCCAAATCCGCCCACCCAGCTAAAACAATTACTCTTTTTTAATCCCACTACAGTATGACACTGTTTGCGCCAAACAGATCACAATCAGTTTCCCCACTTGTACAATTCATTTGATTTAGCTGAGAAGCGCTCTCCTCGTGTGTTGGCCGTCTGCTGCTTCTTATTATGACAATTCTCTTTTATCCAAATCCAGCCGGCGTTCAATGCCTTTATTGTGCATTGTTTAAATCTGCCGAAAAGACAGAACGCAAATTCTGCACATAAATGTCACACTACAATATGACTTAGTGCATTTCCTATTCCTTTTGTTTTTACATTTGATTATGCCTATGACACTTATTTAGAGAGGCATAAAATAATTTAGACTGATTTCAGAATTTTAGATGCAATAATACCCTGTTTTAATCACAGAAAGTATGCAACATCATAAAACAGGAAAAAAAAAAGCAGGACAGTTTGACAAAACATCAATATTTAAATCACACCTAATCAAGTTGCATGTATTTTAGTTTAGTAAGCGTGCATTCTTTTGTCAGAGTACTCATTTTCATCCTTTAACAAATGGAATGAACGCAGGCATGCGAAGGCCAATGAGTGAGCCGTGATGAAAGAGAAGGAAAATCTCAGAAGTCTGCAGTTCCTCTCTGCCAGAGCGGCGGTAAAAGTCCAGGCAGCCAGCTGACAGCACGCCAACATAATCGTGAAGGACTGATTTTAATATTATGATGGGAAAACAGCGGGGCTCTGGCAAGCGCTCTGCGCTATTAAGAAACAGAAGGTAGTCTTTAATTTAAACATGATATATGGAAAAGCCAGTAAGGAAGAGAGACGTGGAACTTTATAAATTGCCACATCTCGGTTTAACTTGATTCGAAAAAGCATGTAACTGCCGAAAACTGATTTTACTTTCTGCAAATTTCTAGACAAATAACAGTGACAAACATGATATGCTATTTATGTAACATATGACATGTGAAATAAATCTAAGCGTAGCGGGAGATCATGCTCTGTCAACACATATTTCAATTTGGGGGTGGACGCTTGTTCTTGACAAGCTGAAAATTAAGATATCACTGGAATGTAGAATTTGTAATATTTCAAAGGTTTTGCATGCAGTGATGAAAAGAAAAAAAAATAATTGAACTTTGTTTTTGTGCATACTTAGGATAAAATTAAACGGCTTATCAACTTTTAGAAGACAGAAAAAACCAGTACATGATTAAATTCAATTCTTGCAATTCAGTCGATGCTAGCATTCAAGAGTTTGGTGTTGGTAAGATTGTTTTAGTGTTTTTCAAAGAAGTCTCTTATGCTCTTATGCCTGTTAAATCAAAAATACAGTTAAAAACAGCAATATTTGGAATATTAATATTAAAGTGAAGTAATATTTTTACATTTTATATATTTTCGTAAATTAAATGTATAATATTTAATAAAAATAATATTTTATTAAATATGATATGTTTTAAAATGTAATTTATTCCTGTGATGGCAAAGCTGAATTTTCAGCATCATTACTCCAGTCTTCAGTGTCACATGATCCTTCAGAAATCATTCTAATATGATGATTTGATCCTCAGAAACATTTCTTATTATTATCAATGTAAAAATAGTTGTGTCACATAACAGTTTTGAAGAAAACTATTAGAATGATATTAAAGTGATACAGTTTTTTCAGCATTTTTTGATGCATTTAAATAGACAAGTAAATAATAAAGTAAAAAAAAAGACTGTCAAAGTCTTTCAAGTCATTACTGTCACTTTTGATCAATTTAATGCATCCTTGTTGAATAAAAGTAATAATTTCTTTCAAAAATAACTGGTCACATAAGTTTGAATGGTAGTATATGTCGAGGTAACAATTTTGCATATTGCTGGGCTTATAAAGCATTAATAAATTAATAAATGACAAAATCTGAGTGGATAATCGAAACCAGTTCAGAACCACAGTCCTAAACTATATGGAGGACCCCAAAAATAATTAATTTTAAAGAACATATTTATTTAAGCATTTTAAGTGCATCCAAAATGTTTTAAGGAGACACTATAAGATGCAAGTAATGCATGTATGTGGCTATGGGTGGCTCTGTAGAAGGAAAGAGACAGAGGCAGTGTCTGATACTGACTGATATGTGGAGCAGGCAGGATCCTAGCAGTTCGCACAGGCCCGTGTCGCACCGAGAACAGCTCCTGCGCCTCCCCGTTCAGCTGCAGAGAGAAGAAACAAACAGAAAAACTTAAAAGACAAAAGGACAGTGATATTAGAAAGATAAACTCAGTTCAAAGACACAGAAGATGGTGGGTGTGTGAATATGGTGATGCATAAACTCTGAAGGTGCGTATGGGTTTGTACCAGAGCCATATCACAAAGGTTATCAGGTCAGAGACAAATAGGCGTCCATAAAATGACAATACAGAGTTGATGGGGCTCCAACATTTGATCTTTTATTTGTACATCAGCTAACACATTCCGTTAGAAAGCGTTGACGGAGTGTCTGACTGAGAAACACTGATGACGAATGCCCTAAATTCTGTGGCATCCTTTTGGAACATTAACAGACATAAAAGTACTTGACTGTAAATCATACAATGCTCTGTTTGGTCTGCAGCGGCTGTGATGTGGTTTGATAATAAGTCACCAACAACTAGAAGATAAACATCAGGCATCTGTGGACAAACCAAAAGCAAGACACCACACAAAAAACCCCACTGCCGTGTGATGTTATCTGACCTTCGGATATGAACGGAAAATGGATGAAAGACACAGCACAATAACTGTCGTTGACAAACATGCTCTTAAATGACACTTGTGCCATTTTCAAAGCTAAAGTGTTTTTTTAGTGATCCCTACGGAGCCCCGCACATGACATGCAGTAAAAACTAGTAGGCTAAATCGTGCGCATGTTTTACTAATTTGTTCCATCGATTTATAAATTGTGCGCACGTTTTACTAATTCGTTCCCTCGATTTGCTAAATCATGCGCACGGCTTATAAATCGAGGGAATGAAATAGTAAAACGTGCGAATTATTTACTTTTTTTTCTTGCATGTCATGTGCGGGGCTCTGTACATCCCAGTTTAATGGAACAGTTCACCGGAAAAATGAAATTCATGGGTGAATCATTTACCCTCATGTTGTTCCAAACCCTATATCCTCCTGGGACCCAGAAATAGACTTTTGTCCACTTTAGAGGACATTATATTTCAGGGAATCTCTCAGACTTCATACGTCTCGGTTTTAAGTCTGGATGTTCTGTAAAGAGCACATTCAGGGCTATTCAGTAGCAGTACAAAACATTTGGAGGTTGTGGGGTTCCTAATCAAAATATTGCTTTCGATTACAAAACAGGGCACTGATTTAATACGTCCAATGTAGAAGCAGGGGAGCCATGGAGAGTTTTAAGGGGGGTATGCAAGGGGATTCCAGAAGATGAACATGTTTTTTATTTTGAAGTTTGAAGTAAGAAATTGAAATAATGTATTAGTTAACATTAATATTATTTCAAGTAAGGAAAATTTCAGTTCGTCCCCCCTCCACCCCCAAAACGAGATTGATTTGAACCCACTGACGCATACAAACACACCGGTGTGATTAGAACGTTCAATACGTCACTGATATCCACACATGCTTTCGCACTTTGGCTGGCACTTTTCATATATCACAACTATTCAGTGTTTTCAACCACATAATGTTTATTTGAGGTTTCAGAGATTTAAATAAAGAATTAAATAAAAAAAATTATAGGCTAGTTAATAAATTAAATTCCATATGATGCCTTTGGAAGCTGCAATAGATCCTTTCCATTATAGGCTTATAAGTGTTTTATTCATCTCAGATGCACACTGAGTATGAAACAATAAAGATTACTCTATTCTTCTCCCAGTTCACAGGCCACTTGCTTTTATGTATTTCAGGAAAAAGTGATGAATTTACGTGATGTAAATCCAACAGATCCTCTGAATTGCGGTGCAAACTCAACGCGCATTAGGCACTAACATGATCATTATAAAGGTGTTTAAACGACAAAACACATTCACTTCCACATATTTGGTCAAAGAGAGATTTGTTCACAGAGTAGGACAAATCAAGGAAAACTGACAGAAACAAACTTCTTATGAAGGATAGAGGGTGAACCAACAACTAAACCTGTACTCCGTTAACGTGCTCACAAAAAAAACAAAAAAAAACAAGGATATAACTGTGACTAACTGGCCCAGTGAATGTGTTTCATACAGCACTTAAAACGAACAGCTACATTTTATAGATTTTAATATCATCAATACAAACAAAAATCTAATTAGTCTTAAATCACTTCATTCTCATACCGACACTGTAATAAGCTGCTGGAAATCCAGATCTGTGAAACCAAAGCTGGGAGTGGCATATCACACCGCAAGGGCGGAAATATTTTGATTGGTGCCCCAAATCCTACAGCCTTTTATTCAAGCTTTTTGTTTTAAGAATTAAGCCCTGAATGTGCGTTTCTCTATGTGCGTTAAATTACAGAAACGTCCTTTATCACATTACTGGACATAATCCATGTGTCTCAAGCAGATAAGCCCACAGAGGATGATCGCTCTTTTGCACAATTAGTAGCTTTTTCGAATGTAGGATCAGTCATGTTTTTATTAAAAGAGCTCGGTGCAGACTTTGGAGCTGCCAAGTGAGAGATTAATATGGCATCTACAGCACGGTACATTTGATGTGAGAGAGAGAGACAGAAGGGGAGAAAACAAGAGAGGTAATGCACATGGGCCACCACAAAACAAAACCCCCGGCTGGCAAATGGGGCAGAGGAATAATGGAATTTAGCGGATTGTGGGGTTTACATTAATGCGACTGTCATTGTGCATTACCAGACTGCTCATCCTCGCTTTACGTGGCTTTAGTGATGGCATCCATCACCAACCTCTCAGCTATTACATTACTATTTATCACAGCAATATGCAAAATTGAGGCTTCTTGGTTGTTTTTCCCTCTTGTAGTTTTTTAATTTCATTCACATGGATACAGTGTAGAATGAGTTTTGTTAATCTCCAGCCACTCTGTGTGATGGAATTCAGCGAATCAGAATGAATCAACAGCATCTGGAGCTGAGAGAAACAGCAGCTCTGTTTGTATTCTTAGAAAGCGGTGAGTATCTGAAGTATCTGCAGAGCAGACAGAGGACAATGCCCCACATTAGGCAAGAATGATTGGTGACGTAACTGTCTCCTGGCCTGCAGGGCTCTCAATATGATAGAAATAATAGATATGAACTTCTGATCTGCTTCCTAATAAACTGCAACAGCTGAAGTCTTTTGGAATGGACTTCAGACTTTAAAATGTTCAACACAATTATCATTTGTTTCTGTAAATGGAATGGAGACCCTAATAAAGCCCATCTAATATTCCAGTATCCAATTCAATATATAGAGAGCAGGTGCCTGATATAGTACTGTTTTTTTAATGTATAAAATGCATTAAGACAAACAAAATGGGGTTTAAAAATTATATTTAAAAACAAAAAAATTGCTTGAAAAGCTAATACTAAAGCAAAAGTGCAATTTGGATAATACAATAATATCTAAATTGTATAATATTGTCTAGTAATTAACATTATACATTAAAATGTGAACCTATACTAATAAGCAGATAATTACTTTCATATTATGGCAAATCATTTTTAAAAAATTATTATCATTTATACTATGTTCCCTGAATAAATTCAAAATAAAGCAAAAGAAACACTAAAACCTAAAAATCAATCATATTAAATGATGCAGTAAATTTAGATTTTAGATTGAGATTTTCTCAAGATTATGTTTAACAGTGTTAAATTATTTAGTGATTGTAAAGATCAAATTTAAATGATGGCAAAGATCACCTAAATTTAAAAGAAAAGAAATGAAAATGAACAATTAAATACCTAATGAGGCCAATATATAAAAAAATATAATCTCGTTAAAACACACATTGAAATGGGAGAGAAGAAAGTATTTAAACACCTAAATATTACAAATATCACCCTTTACGTATGGCATAAACAAGAGAAATCCTATTCGAACTTTAATAATAAGAGCAGTGCAGACACCTCCGATGTACTACATGGCATCCCTTTACTCCTCCAACACTACTTCAATTAGCCCCATCTAGTCTCCCTGCTATCTCCTGCAAGCCAGCAACACCTCCATCAAAGATTCCACTCCACCGAGATGCTAATGTACAGGAATGCAGAAACGCACCATGGCTAGTGCCACTCCTGCTCCTCCCTTCAACGCCATTACAGAAGGTGTCGTCTCAGCAACTGTCACAAACACTTTGCAGGCAACTCACGGCCAGACAGTGTAACGCTTTCAACACTTTCAAAAAAAGAGCAATATTCATTCATGCACTGAATAGTGAGCTCATGTCTGTGATGTTGCTCAACTGCATCCAATGCATCCAATTATGCATTCATAACTTAAAGAATTGCAACTCATTCCTGAGATGACAACTGTCATGACAAGGTGAAGAAGAAGGGAAAAAAAAGGATCACATTTTACACATCTTGATCTCTATTACCATATGAGAAAAGATCGAAATGCTGCATTTTCACTATTTTATTAGGGAAGTGATATAATTTTATTTACCATTATTATTATTTTACATTTGATTCAGAGCTTATCATGTGTCTACATGAACAAATGAACCCAAATTCAATAATAAAATCTCTATTCTTCTAGGACACAGCCTTACCTTTGTCTATGGCGGCACCAAGTGGTGAAAAATAGTAATAGCATTACACAGAAACTAAACAACAGCAAGTCATCAATATTAAGTCAAAAGTATCAATCTTAAATTTGCGTGAAAATGGTTAAAAAAAATGGTAAATGGACTGTATTTATATAGCACTTTCAACAGACCCATGGCCACCAAAGCGCTTTACATATTGCCTTACATTCACCCATTCATACACCGACAGCGGTGTCAGCCATGCAAGGCACCATCCTGGGGTTAGGTGTCTTGCTCGTGAACACCTCGACACTTGGTCAGGTGGAACCGGGGATGGAACCACCAACCTTCCGGTTTGTAGCCAACCTACATGAACCACCGAGCCACTGCCGTGAACATTATATTTGAATACAAAATTGGATAAAAAGATGCTAAACATTCACTTCCAAAATGAAGGACAAATAATACAATTTACACCAAGTAGTATGACGTAGGCAGTCAGTCAGTACTAGATTTACCACTGACGGTCTACACTATCGTTGTTATTAATGATTTGTGGTTGGTTTGCCAATGCAAAACAATGTCAGGGTGAACATCTCCTTATAGCAGCCTGGAGAAAAACACTAGCTGTGTCTCTGAGTAGGTACTTCTTTTGAAAAAGTATGCTTTATTTAGTAGGAATGCGTGTAGCATGAATGCAATGTGTACATCCTGCATTCGTCATGTGACCGACAGTGTCAGTTGCATCACTTCACTGCCATTCACGACTCCTCTCTAGTATCCTCAGGGGATAGTAAAGTGTCCATTGTATGTGTATTTCAGAATCTCGCCAACAGTAGTAAGCCATCCGGGTACTTTTTGTCCAACAGTTCAAATACTGTGAATTCGGACATACTACTCTTTTCAAATTCAGTTTTTCATATACTACGTGAAAATTTAAATTCTGTCATCATTTACTCACCCTCAAGTTGTTCCAAACCTGTACAAATTTCTTTGTTCTACTGAACACAAAGGAAGATATTTTGAAGAATGTTGGTAACCTATGGTAGTCACTGGGGTCCGAGGTCTGCTTGGTTACAAACATTGTTCAAAATATCTTCTTTTGAGTTCAGCAAAACAAAGACATTTATACATGTTTGGAACAATTTGAGAGTGAATAAACGATGACAGAATTTTTATTCTTGGGTGAACCATCCCTTTATGTATGCACATTCAGTTGCAGCAGCCAGTGTGGTGAAAGCAGAGAGACTATTTAAAACACACTCACTGATATGCTCCAAATCTGCATTCCATCAGTGTAGCCAATCATCAAGCAGAGGGGCGGGTCAGTGCCGCTGCCGTGCATCTCTAGGAACTCTGGTAGGCGGGCCACATCTGGACACAGGACAAGAAACACTCATTGTCAGCGTAACAGACATGGAACAGAAGTAGAACAGCAAGTAAACCACAAAGTCTGAGCATAGGTGTTAAACAACGCAATAAACAAACAAGACGCAGATGATCGGAACAACGGAACACATAAATAATGATTCAAAAGTTGCCAAAAATATAATCACCTTTCTGATTGCCACTGTTTATTCCTCTGATAATATGAAAAGCAAAGCTCATGGCTGGGTTTTCAATACAAGTCTTATACAGCGAAGCAAGATGTGTCAGTTCTATCAATGTAGCACTAGGCTAGGGCACTGTGATTAAAGCTGGGGATGCTAACAGAGTAAAGAGTAGTCGCTGAGAGTAAAAATTATGTTGTCTAAACTTCTGACAGGCATCTCATCCCCTCCATGACATGTTTGTTGGAATGAGGAGCAGGTTCAGCGTTTGACTGACCTAGCATTGGTATAATCAAAAACTTTGTTAGCTCAATATTACAAGATAAATATGAACTACTGTACTAGCCATATGTAGGATTTAGGATCTCACTGCCTGTTACACTACCATTCAAAAGTTTAGGATCACTAAGATTTTTTTTAAAGAAATGAATACTATTATTCAACAAGGATGCAAAAAAAGTGACAATGAAGTGAACACATTTAATAACCTGAAACTTTTTAAACAGTAATGTACATTGTTAAAGTTTCTTCCACTGTGTAAAAATACAATATCAAACTTTGGTGGCTTGCCTTCAAAATAAATAAAAATGAATCACAATATTTGGGCCCTAAGACCCAATGCGTTTATATGCCGAATTTAACATGACAAATCTTTTTTTTTTTTTTTTTATATCTAAAACAAAAATAAAAATGAACTTACCATTGATGTCTGTTTTTTCAAAACGGACCCAAACTATCTTTTCTTTTTCATCATTTGGAGGTGTCCCAGTGTGCGCCTGAAATTTTAAAGATGGTGATAGAAATATCAAATCAATTTTATATCTAAACTTATTTAAATGCTCTAAACTGTTTTACAACAGAAATATAATGGTCCATAGATCAACATGTCATGTACATCTCCAGATTTTATACACACACAAAAAGACAAAGAAAGCATTTACCTGAGGGACTACATCCTGCAAGAATGTAACTACGCTCTCCATGTATGACTGTTCTCTGAAGAGTAAAAGAGTAAAGAGTAAACCCAAATGTCAAGAAAAAAATAACCACACAAGAAGAGACCAGACAATACAGAAAAGCTTGATCTGCATTTTGTCCCCTTTTTGTTTGTGACATCTTAATATTTACAATACTGAAGATTTGACTGGCTTTACACATTCAAAAACACTGAAATATCGTTCACAAACTATTTATTATGTTCTTACGTTGCAGCCTGTGCTCGAACCACAACCCCACCAGCACAGCGGCTCGGTCTGCGCGGGGAGTCAGACGCCATGGCCAACCACTCAGTATCCTGCTGGACCAGAGTATGAGAAGATATGGTCATGATTTTCACATAATCTTTACTCTAAACGTCACTGCATAGATGCCTCACTTTTAAATACAGCTTATCATTGATCATTCTGATCTCTATTATCCTAATGGCTATTATTATCCTAAAGGCTACAAATGATAACTGCATCACTGCAGATGGATGTAAACAAATAAGGCAAAGATGTGCCTGGAACAGTTTGATTTGCATCATGGGCACATTTCAAGTATTGATCCTGTAAATGATCTATAACACATACTAGTTACGACAACAGATAAACGAAAGAAAACACTCTGAAGCAAGATTTACTAGTAACAAACTATAGGATGCAAATACCTTTCTTACCACCATAACAATGTGAGTAGCTCTTGATTTATTTACATTTTACCATAAGTTTAACATCATTTATTGTGAGACAATGTCCAAAGACAGGTCAGGAGTGTGTCAGAGAAATGAAAACTGTCAGTTTAGTCAGTACAAGACATTTCATCATATCAACTATCTCCAGTTTGTCTGTTAGCTTAGCCAGTACCGCTATCTGTCATGTTTAAGCTTCAAAGACAATAAACTGAGCAATGACAGTGATTTATAATACTTCCTGAAAGAAATACATATATAAGGTATGACAGAAATATGCAGGTGAATGATTAATGAAGAGACATTTGTACTAACCCGAGGTTTTGTGTTTTGAATTTGGATCAACAGAGGTCCTCAAAAAACGCCACAGTGAAGACATGGAGCGGAAACAACAGATGCTTCAGCCAATCAGAGGTGAGCGTCATAGACGAGTAGCCAATAGATTTGGGATAAAGGCGGGCATTTAGTCATTTCTGACCAATCGGGGATGGCAAGAGCTGTTTAGGTTTTTTTGTTCGCTAAACGCTTCAAACGCGTCGTTAAAATTAACCTTCGCAACATGGTAGAGTGTTATATAAAGCAATGTTTATTTGATTCGTGATCTTATGAACATTTCCACGTTTTAAAATGCGCACAGCATACTGAATAAACATGCATGTTACATCACGTCACGCTGCTCTGTTTATTTACATCGAAGTATCGCGTGATGATCACCAGCCGAGATACTTCGCTCAACCTCGGCTTTCTTCGGAAAAAAAATATAGCGGTTCTCAACTTCAAAGCATGACTTAAAATTATTTACCTCCGGTTTCACAGACAAAGCTTAAGCTAGTCCTAAACTAAAATGCTTGTTTGATCTGTTTTAACTGAAAGCAACTTGCACTGACATATCAAAATATGTCGGGGTCATTGTTTTGTCTCGATGCATACCAGTAGGTTTTTTCTTTTCTTTCTAAAACATGTTAATAAAAGCTAACTGAATGTGTCTAATTGAACTAAGGTTTAATCCTGGCTTAATCTAAGCACTGTCTGTGAAACAAGGGCTTAAACTAGTAATATTAGAATAACTAGATGCCATCATGTTAACCGAAATCCTATTTCTTGTATTCACTTGTCCCCTCAACAACGTGCGATGTTTTTATCAATTAACGAACATAATTTTTGTTATAAAAAAATGTTTATTGACCTGTTTAGCATAGCAGCACCTTCAGTTTAGAATGACAATTTCTCCCATCAGAGAAAAAAAAAAAGTTAATGAAATACTTGGAAACATTAAAATAAGCAATGTTTAAAATCCATAATGCATAATTCATAAAGTTCATGCTTGCATATAATATTAACATTAAACCTTATGACAGAGGGTTAAGACATCAGTGAACACTACACATGATATACCATTCTTCTTATTCAGTAAAACCATGTACAAAACAAACCTATAGCATTGATTCCAAGTAGATGAAGAATTTTTTGAAACAGGTGACATGTGAGCTGCAGGGAAATATCTTCTCAGAAGATACTTTTTCTTTTTTTGGCCATTTTCCCCACAATCTTCCCATTTTCAACAAAGACTGCACAAATTCAACTTAAAGTGCAAAAATCCCTAGATGACCAATCATGCCTACCTGACAGACCTGAAGCATAACAAAATTGGACACACAATGGGAGGAAAAACTAAAACTCATTTAAAATCTAACAAAACATGTTTTTCTTTTCATTAGTCTTCAAAATATAAAGTAAAACATAATAAAACACACTAAAATATGAGTGTTGTGAATGGAAGCGAGTGATTTTTTTTTTGACATTGTTACTTGCTTCAGGATTTGGTTTCTTTCAGTAGCTTATATGAACTATATGAAGAAAGTCTGACTGCCCAGTATGAATGTACAGATTGCATTGTAATAGGACCACCAATGTCAGCAAACACATACAGTAGTCTTCCCATGCTGCTGAAGCAGCGACTGGACATTTTCAGACTGTTTCTGACCACTGCCACCGCCATCGCTCCTCGCAGAGGACTGTATGCTCGGTTTCTGAGAGGATGTACATGAGGACTCTTTAAGAGGGGACTGGGACAAGCTTTGACGGGGTTTCTTCAGCACAGGCAAGGACGAATCCTCTAGCACCCGTTTGCCTGTAGGCACTCTATCACAATTGGCCTCATTTTCCAGTGAGTCATTACAAGGCAGGTCCTCATAGTTTGTAAGGCTTTCAGGAGATGATTCAAATATCGTGCTTGTATCACAGCTGCCATTCTTCTCTGGGATGTGCTGAGTGTCAGGAACCTAAAAAAGAAGGAACTACATATGAAGCTTGAGTGTGGTGTTATTTTTAATCTTAATGTACATTGCTGTTGTATTGACAAAAAAAAAAAAAATCATAAACGTTCCTAACCTGAGTCGGCAAAGAGTCGGTGCAAGATTCTGGAACAGAGCCACACTTTGGTCCCTGTAGATTATACACAATCTCATAAGGTGGCAAGCACTCACTGGATGTCCCGAACGGCTCCAAACAGATAACAATGGCACTAGTATTATCAGCACGGAGCATACGTTGACGCCATCTCAGTAAAGCATGGTTCACAAGCAGAACGGCATTTGAAACATTATCCTTTTGGTTCTTCACCTGTTGGAGTAAACATTCAGGTAAGCAAATGTTTTCAAAAGACAATTACAACTTTTCTTGAAGCATCATTTCAGATTATTCACCTTGGCATTGTCATTGTCCTGACAAATAGACACAGCCTCCTGCGGCGATACCATGTTCCATAACCCATCACTGCCTAAAATAATGTAACGGTGCTGCTTCAAATCTAGCTTGATAACAGCAGTATCAGGCTCTGGTGACACTACAAACTCTCCGCTGTAGAAGTCGTAACTCCACAGATCACCTGAAGACACATTCATGTACATTACATTACTGGATATGTACAACATAAAACATTACATTCATGTACAAAAATCAGTTACATTTGGACATTTATTCAGTTAAGTTTTGATTTGCATTATAAGGTCTATAAATCCTAGGTAGGTCAAACTGTAGTGTTATTCAGGTTCTTTTGTTGTATGATTAACATTAAGAACAGAGATAGCAGAAGGTATATTAGGCTCCTGTCACTTTAAAACCTAATGCAGTGATCTAATATATTGAGAGTGAGACATCTATTTTTTCCCCCAAATGTTTACAGGCATATTGATGATACAATTGTGTGTGTTTGTCCGTTCAAGTGCATTGATGCCAACTTCAATTGTCCCAAACTTTTTTCACGCTGACCCCAGGCCATCACAGTCCTTATTGTCGAGCCCTGACAACCTTGCCAAAAACTGTTAATCAGCCAGTGTTGCAATTCTACATTCTGTTTGTTGTTGCTAAAGAACAGAGTTTATCATAGTGGCATGCTGCAATCTGCAGGGCAGTACACAGTCTCTGCTGACTTGTCAGATGCACTGAAACGCACTCATCGTCACTGTTTTTCCAAAGATGACCTAATGTTACAAAATAGCTCTTGTGCACCTTACCAAGAGCTCGAGCCACAGCCAAAAATGGGATCTGATCGATGACGGTGCTCCTTCTCACTGGCCCATTGTGGGTGAGTCTGGGTCTCTTCCACACGACCCTATTGACTCCAGACTTTTTAATGACACTAGAGGAAAGATGTGACAATGATCAGTTATGTGTCTCATCAGACTTAAAGTTTAAAAAAAATATCCACACCTCTACCTAAAACAAAGTCTGACCTCAAATAAAACGTATTCACTAGAGTTTGAACATTACCCTAAACCATTATAAAAATGGGGGGGCATTGATATTGAACGTTGGTCTATATCATGTTGATATGCCTATGTTCTTTTAGGCTTAAAGACAAAGAAAGCTTGTGATCAGATTATGTAAATGAGAACAAATGCCAGAGCGTGTCTGGTAATTTTGTCCTATTAGTTTAAGCTCTGGGTGCATAAACAAAAACTAGTCAGACCACTGCAGACGTTTTCCTGATGAGTGTGGACATAAAACAAAAGGATGCTGATGGTTACGTGTTAAGATGAACCCAAAATAGGACAACATGAAAGTCTACCATCAGCTGTATAGCTAACACATGCCTCAACATCTTTTATCAAAAGCAGAAGGTACCAAATGAACACAGTTTGTTAAGATTAGTTGTGTGTGACACAACTGTTTGAATGAACAAATCACCTGCCACCGAGCCCCTCTATTCTCTCCCTTTCTTTCGGGAGGTCAGGTTTGTGGTCCTGCGTAATTTCCACCGCTCTAATGAACTCGTCAGAGGGGTCATCCTGCACCCCCAACACTACTGCTGAGTCCCCAACGTGGGCAACATACATACGGTCACGTCGTATTACGACGATACTTGCAGTTGTGCCTGATGTGCTAGGAAGTCCTGTAACCGTCTTTGGCCATTCCGCTATAAGAAAGCAGATTATATTAAACAGATTAGATTTTTCAAAACAGATCAGTTATGACTTAATCTTTCTGTTTAAAACAATTTTTTTCATTTCATGCAAAAATGAAAATTCTGTTGTAGATGGGGAAGAAAAAAAAGTATTTTTTTTAATGCAATGATAAGTGCATGGAAACCAGGGACAGCCATGCTAGACATTCGGCTTCAACTCTTCATGTTCCATGTAAGAAAATCACTCAGGTTTGGAATGAAGGGCGAATGATGAAATAAATGATGAACATTTTTGGTTGAATTATCCTTTTTATGCAGAATCAATGACATATTAATCGGTTTTACTGGTCAAAAGAATTAAGATCATATAATCACTCTGGCTTTTAAAGGGATAGTTCACCCAAAAATGAAAGGCATCATTTACGCACCCTCAAGTTGTTCCAAACCTGAATAATTTTTTTTCTCCTGAACATAAAAGAAGATATTTTGAAGAATATGTGTAACCAAACAGTTGATGGGCCCAACTGACATCGATAGTATGAGAAAAAAAAAAAAAAAACCATGTTAGTCAATGGGGCGGAAATTTCATTTTTGGGTAAACTATCCCATTAACTTGGCTCCATCTTTAATACATATACTATTGTCGTTGTATTGTTTGGTTTTCTTGTACTTTCTTGATGTGCTTACATAATACATAGGTATATAAGAAGTAAAAAATATCATATAAAAGTATATAAAAAAGTAGAAAATTGCTACGTGCATCTAGAAAACTAACTCAGATTGCAGAGTCAGAAGTGTTGAGCTGTGATTACTGTAAACATAATACTATTCTGATGTGCTGTCACTCGAATTCAGATGTGGATTAACTGATCGGTGTGGCCTGCAGGGGTTGTGCAACTTCTTTTGGCGGGATGCATCTGATTTTGCAACCCTCATTCAAAATGATCTGCTGACTCTCTCCAGTGCGCGTCCATAAAATGGCAGGGACTTCACACAGCAGCATTAAACGAGAACATATGTATATGTAACGTTCAATTTCATAACTTACGTAATTTCTTCCACATAGCATGGTGACAAGAGATGAATCCCTTTCGCAAAGCCGCGCACACCTCGTCGTCGTCTTCAGACCAAAAGCCTCTTTGTTTTTTGATGTGGTTCCACAAATGGTCGCGAGCAAAGCGCGCGGCGTCCGGACCCCCGTGTCCGTCGAAAACAGCGAACATAGCCACAGCCCGCGGACCACGGGTGTGTTTGGACGAGAAAGACGAGGGCATCGACGCCTGCTGAAGAGTAGAGCTAGGCTCATCATCTTGAACGTATGTAACAGTGATAGATCCAGGGATGGAGTCTTGGATTGAAGCGTCGTGGTTTTGGTCTTTTGCTAATGCCGCGATCTCGCCACGTTCAGCGGCATCCAGTTCATCCTCACTCGGCTCATCCTCCTGCTTCATCGTCACCAAGTCCTCCATGTATTTCCTACCGCCTTGATCATAATAAATACTGGCTCGAGATGAAAATATCCCATCCATGTTTTGATCGGACATAAAGACCTTTAGAAGAGCAGCGTTTAATGTTTAGGGAGGACTCAGGCCGGGTACGCGCTTTCCTCTTTGTTTACCTTCGATGTTGTGGGCATGCGCAGAACCACATGGTAATTCACGGGTCACTGGAAGCCTTTATTTGACCTTTGATTTGACGGGGAATAACCATTGAGAGTGCTGTAACATAATAAATGTATAACAATATTAACAATTATAACCATGAACACCTATCGATCTATCTATCGATCTATCTATCAACAAAGTTAGTAAATATGACAAGCATGAAACATATCACATCACACACATCTTTTAATTATTATTTTTTTATTTATTTATTATTATTTCATTGTATTCCAGCGCATGTATTCACTCCCATGTGGGTTGAATGAATGGGGAAGGGTGATGGCAGACAGACAGACAGACAGACAGACAGACAGACAGATAGATAGATACATAGATAGATAGATAGATAGATAGATAGATAGATAGATAGATAGATAGATAGATAGATAGATAGATAGATAGATAGATAGATAGATAGATAGATAGATAGATAGACAGACAGACAGACAGATAGATAGACAGATAGATAGATAGATAGATAGATAGATAGATAGATAGATAGATAGATAGATAGATAGATAGATAGATAGATAGATAGTCAGTAGATAGACAGATAGATAGATAGATAGACAGATAGATAGATAGATAGATAGATAGATAGATAGATAGATAGATAGATAGATAGATTAGATAGATAGATAGAAATAGTCAGTTGATAGATAGATAGATAGATACAAATAGATTGATTGACAGATAGATAGAAATAGTTGATAGACAGACAGACAGATAGATAGATAGATAGATAGATAGATGATAGATAGATAGATAGATAGATAGATAGATAGATAGATAGATAGATAGATAGATAGATAGATAGATAGAGTAGATAGACAGAGTCATAGACAGACACATTTCATCATTAAGCACAGGGATGAAAGACTGATAGTTGGGTCATCTCTCTTTTCCATAATGTAAGTTTAAAAAGCAAACCTGTGTCAAGAGTGGAGACTGTCCACAATGTTACATAAGTATTACTGCTGCAAATTATAACAACAACATTTTACAAAAACTTCTAAACATACCATGATCTCAGTGGTTCTGGGCTTCAATGTTGAGCATAGGCCCAAAATCGGGTCAACTACAAACCCGATTCCAAAAAAGTTGGGACACTACAAATTGTGAATAAAAACAGAATGCAATAATGTGGAAGTTTCAAATTTCAATATTTTATTCAGAATACTGAGAAAATGTATAATTTTAAGGGAAAAATAAGTTGATTTTAAATTTCAATCTCAAAAAAGTTGTGACAAGGCCATGTTTCCCACTGTGTGGCATCCCCTCTTCTTTTTATAACAGTCTGCAAACGTCTGGGGACTGAGGAGACAAGTTGCTCAAGTTTAGGAATAGGAATGTTGTCCCATTCTTGTCTAATACAGGCTTCTAGTTGCTCAACTGTCTTAGGTCTTCTTTGTCTCATCTTCCTCTTTATGATGTGCCAAATGTTTTCTATGGGTGAAAGATCTGGACTGCAGGCTGGCCATTTCAGTACCCGGATCCTTCTTCTACACAGCCATGATGTTGTAATTGATGCAGTATGTGGTCTGGCATTGTCATGTTGGAAAATGCAAGGTCTTCCCTGAAAGAGACGACGTCTGGATGGGAGCATATGTTGTTCTAGAACTTGGATATACCTTTCAGCATTGATGGTGCCTTTCCAGATGTGTAAGCTGCCCATGCCACACGCACTCATGCAACCCCATCCCATCAGAGATGCAGGCTTCTGAACTGAGCGCTGATAACAACTTGGGTTGTCCTTGTCCTCTTTAGTCCGGATGACATGGCGTCCCGGTTTTCCAAAAAGAACTTCAAATTTTGATTCGTCTGACCACAGAACAGTTTTCCACTTTGCCACAGTCCATTTTAAATGAGCCTTGAGCCAGAGAAAACGCCTGCGCTTCTGGATCATGTTTAGATATGGCTTCTTTTTTGACCTGTAGAGTTTTAGCCGGCAACAGCGAATGGCACGGTGAATTGTGTTCACCGACAATGTTTTCTGGAAGTATTCCTGAGCCCATGTTGTGATTTCCATTACAGTAGCATTCCTGTATGTGATGCAGTGCCGTCTAAGGGCCCGAAGATCACGGGCATCCAGTATGGTTTTCCAGCCTTGACCCTTACGCAGAGATTGTTCCAGATTCTCTGAATCTTTGGATGATATTATGCACTGTAGATGATGATAACTTCAAACTCAATTTTTCTCTGAGAAACTCCTTTCTGATATCGCTCCACTATTTTTGGCCGCAGCATTGGGGGAATTGGTGATCCTCTGCCCATCTTGACTTCTGAGAGACACTGCCACTCTGAGAGGCTCTTTTTATACCCAATCATGTTGCCAATTGACCTAATAAGTTGCAAATTGGTCCTCCAGCTGTTCCTTATATGTACATTTAACTTTTCCGGCCTCTTATTGATACCTGTCCCAACTTTTTTGGAATGTGTAGCTCTCATGAAATCCAAAATGAGCCAATATTTGGCATGACATTTCAAAATGTCTCACTTTCAACATTTGATATGTTATCTATATTCTATTGTGAATAAAATATAAGTTTATGAGATTTGTAAATTATTGCATTCCTTTTTTATTCACAATTTGTACAGTGTCCCAACTTTTTTGGAATCGGGTTTGTAAAAAATGGAACTAAGTTACTGTAAACTGTTACCAGTAAAAGTAACATAGTGGACAGTAGCAAACTTTTACGCGTGGTGAACTCAGGGACCATGGCGAGAGGATCCAAATGCAGATGAGTTTTAATAATAGAATTAACAGGAACCAAAACAACAGAAACCATGAACAGGACAGAACCAAACATAACAGCCATCAAAAGACAAGACCAGACCAGACTAGACCTAGAACATGAGCAAACATTGGGTATTTATACACGAGTTAACCAGGGAATGACGAGGGATAGGTGTAGGTGATTTGTTTACCTTTAAGGCCAAAGTATACTTCACTTTTTACATGTATCCGAGGGTCAGCGTGATGTGATGTGATGTCATCAGAAGAGTATGTGTGTACTGAACGCACACCACTGGATTTTTGTAACCGTGCACATGCAATTAATTTTTTTAGCAGTATTTACATGGGTTTTAACTTGAGGCGAGAGATTGCACCTTACAGTTTACACCTTGACCTTGTTGGCATGGTAACTAATAATAGTTAATAATCTATTAATTTAATAATCTATTAAAAAGTAATTTATACCTGTGTGATACTATGCTGGACCAGTGCGGTTTGGAAAATGGATGGATTGATGATTCATCCGCAGTCGCCATTTTCTGGTGAGAGGCTGGAATTCATTCAGTGCGCGGCTATCACAGTGCATTATGGGTATTCTCTAGAATCTAACCGTTAAGTGTACATCAGTACACTCGTTATTGCGGTGGATTGTGGGATTGAATAAGTGCATAACAGAAATCCACAATAACTGAATAAGTGCACAATAGAAGTCCACAATAATTTTGCACACCACTACAAATGGCTGTCCCATCAAATAGTGTTACTGAGTGTACTAAGGACTGTATTGCACTGGTTTAGACTAGCTGTACTCACACTGGTGTGTCGGTCAGAACACAGTAGGCAGGGATCGGAAATATCAGCCTTTAATTAAATCCAGTATTAATAATCGGCACAATAAAAGGCACAATCAGACCATAGGGCATTGCGTGGAATTATCTTATCAGACATGGTACCTGAGGTAGTATGTTGTGTGGTCTGAAACAGTAAATAATAAATAACAATTAGCTAATATCAAGCATTTCCATCATTATTAACAATAACTGGCATTTATCCCAATGTTCTATTATAAACATAACATTTACGGTAGTAACACTTTTCCCCACTAGGTGGCTCATAGCGCTCCTAATAATCCGATACAGTGCTGAGTCATTAAACAATAAACTATAAACTATATACAATTACCGAACGGATCTATACACTAATCAAACATACATTTATACATATTGAAAACATTAATCAGTGATCATTATTATAATGAACTCTAGTGTATTTAGAATATACATATTAAACGAACATCTTAGGCTAGATGTAAGCATAGTCGTCATTCCTTCACGGACGAACCAACTCACGATGTTGTAATTATTAATTTTATGGGAAATTCGATAGAGAACACTTATTAAAGGACTTACATGGTATCATCGACACACAACTTAAACATATCCACTTTGACTATGAAAGTTAAATTCAGTCCACTTGCTGGAGAAACCCAAGTGGCACCTATATCGTGATCGACTCATCAGGAACTGAAATTGAAAGTGATCTGATTGGTTGTTACTTCACAACATCGCTGCCCCCAAATATGGTGAACATATTTGCCACTTGAAACAGTCATTTATGGGGAGTTTTTGTCATTTTCATCATCTGCAAGGGCTGGAAGCGGGATTAGTTTCACAACTGGACGAGTGTATATTTTATACTTGAATTTCCACTGCTCTGATATGACCATCGGATCCAGGAAAGGTCTTAACTACTTTGCCAACCAACCACATAGCATGTAGGAGTTGTGGGTCTACAAGCATGACAATAGTTCCCGGGGGAAATGTCACTTGTATCTTTATGCCATTTGTGACGAGCTTGAAGTGTTGGTAAGTAGTGGCAAATAAAGCTTGACCAAAATTGATCAGTTAGCACCTGGCTTTGCCTCCATTTTCGCCACCCCATGAGCTCTGTAGCTGGATATAAAACCGGAGGTAATGAACTATCATGTTGCCCCATGAGCAGGTAATTGATGCGTGACTGGGTCAAAGTCAGCTACATTGGAAGATGTGTACCCAAGAGATTTACTATTCAGGATCCCTTCCACTTCAATAAGCACGGTCAGGAGCACTTCCTCAGTTATTGTCTGTGAGCCGATGGTGGTGCGAAGGGCACTCGGTGGGTTGAAATGGAAAGATATTTTCTGCTTGGCCAGACGCTGTTGCAGTTGAGGGCTGAGGGATGCAAAGGCCTCCTGAAGTTCTCTTTCCCCAACATGAAAGTTTGTGCCATGGTCTGAGAATAATTCACAGGGCTACAAACCTCCGCAGGGCCATTAGGAAAGAATCCGTATCTATTGAGGTAATCAGGTCAAGGTGAACACATCTTGTGGTGAGGCACTTAAAGATGATCCCATCTCACAGCGTCTACCAATTTTGATCTAAAATGGTCCAAAACAGTCCATGCCCGTACTATGGAAAGGTGGTTTCTGAAGTCTCAATCTGGCTGGTGGAAGATCTGCCATCTTTGGAATGACTGGTTTGCCTTTCCACCTCTGACCCTCTTTGCATAGATGTTGATTCCTTCGGATGGCTTCACGTCCTCTCAGTACCCAAAAGTTTCACTGTATTTCCACAAATACTCTTTCTGGTCCGGGGTGGCAGAGCTTGTCATCATAATCCTTTATTAGTAATTTAGTGACTGTGTGATAAGGATCTAGCACTATAGGGTGAATCGCTGATGACTCCATACCTTCTGCACGACGGAGACAACCACCAACTTGGATGACTTGGTAAGACTCATCGTATTCTGGGACTAAGGTTAACAGCCGACTGGTTGGGGGTATTGGTCTCTTCGCTTTGAGCAGTCTACTCCTCAGGGAAACTCTCAATTTGTGATTTCCTGAAGGGGTGCATTTCTGCATCCTGGTAATTCGTGGCAGATGGGGTTTCATTGGGTTTATGAATTTGAACCATTGCTTCCATGAGGTCACTCCAGGAAGTATAGTTGGCCGGGTCAGGAATGTTAGGGGCAGTAGTTTCTGTCAGTAATCCACAGAAAATTCCCTTTCGCTGTTCATCTTTATCCATAGGGAGCTTGTATAGGAGGAGTAACTGGCCATTCCGGTTCGGGTCTGAGCAAGTATGATGAACCTTGTCTCCACCTGTTGGGTACTTATAGCTCTGCAAGCGTTCTACCTCGGGTAAGGTCATCAGCTGGGTTACTGCGCGAGTCTACATACCTCCAGGTACATTCACTAGTCAGTTCCTGGATCTCTGCAATCCTCGTCCCAATAAATACTTTGAATCTGCAGGATTCAGAAGTTATCCATGCAAGGACAGTTGTGGAGTCTGTCCACATGACCACTTTACTGATTTCTAAAGTGAGCTCAGTTTCCAGGAGTTTGGCCAGTTGAGCGCCACACATGCCGCACATAACTCCAATTGGGGAATGGTTTGTTGTCGCTTAGGGGCAACTTTGGATTTCACCATAATGAAGGCTAGCTGAACTTGGCCTCGTGGATCTTCTGTCTGTAGATAGGCGATGGACCCATATGCCTTCTCAGAAGCGTCACAGAATATATGGATCTGTCTGGTAACCTTAGACTGGTCTGTATCTGATGTCACAAGACAATGAGGCAAGGTAATGATGGCCAGGGTAGGGAGTTCCTTTTCCCAGTTATTCCAGGATTTCAGGAGATCTTCAGGCAAATTAGGGTCATTCCCTCTGCTTATCCCACAGTCTCTGGACCAATACTTTAGCCTGTGTGGTGAATGGAACGATAAAGCCCAGTGGATCATAAGGAGTTGCCAGTACTCTATAGATGTGACGCAGAGTACATTGGTCTGGCTTTATATGGCGGGTTTTGTAACCGAATGTGTCCAACTGACAGTGCCATTTCAAACCTAAAGTGGATTCCTGGGTGTCATTTCGGTCTTGGGACAACCACAGTTCAGTGCTGTCAGATCGCGCTTCAGTTGGCAAATGCTCAATCACACTAGGCACATTACCTGCCCACTGACGGAGTTGGAAACCTCCAGTGGCAAGGAGTCCACTTAGTCTATCCACTAGTTGTTTGGCCTCTTGCTGTGATGGAAGACTCCGCAAGCAATTATCCACATAGAAGTTCCTCTCTACTGTGGATCTGACCTCATCACCAGGTTCACTGTGGTCACTGACATGCTGCTGCAAAGCATAAATGGCACAACACGGGCTTCACGTTGTACCAAAGGGCAGCACCTGCCACTCAAATATGTCTGGAGGCCTGTTTCTGTCCAGATCATGCCACACAAAGCGAAGGAGATGTTTATCTTTAGGTAGAAGGTGGACCTGGTGAAACATCCCCTTGATGTCACCACTCACTGCTACAGTATGTTCACGGAAGTGTAGAAGGATGTCTAGCAAGGATGGGCCTAGGGCTGGACCAGGCAGCAGGTAGTCATTCGAAACTTGGCCTTGATACTGAAAGGAGCAGTTAAAAACTACACGGTTCTTGCCATTATGCTGAACAAGATGGTGAGGTAGGAACCATGACTCACCCTTTTTGCTGATTTCATTGGGGGAAAGTTTTACAGCATAGCCAGCAACTTCCAGCTTCTTTATCTCGTCCTTGTATGCAGCAGCTTTGACTATATCCCTTTCAAGGTATCTTTCAGTGTTCCTTAAATTAGGCAGCACTGCTTCCATTGAGGCCTGAAGAAGTGGAATGTCTTTCTTGCACAGTAAGGGGGCGGCATATCGATCCACTTCATCAACTGATACTCTGGTGGTCTGAGTTTGGAGAAGGTGTATAGCTTCTCGGTCTTGCTTTGAACGTGTTACTGACTTCTTGATTTGATTGGAATGACATCAGTCTGCCAAAGCCTTTCCACATTTTTTAGCAACTCTGCCTGTGAAGGGCTAAAAGTGGCAAGTAAACACTGCTGAGTGTTAAGCGTTACCTCCAGTACTCGAGCCGGGCCTTGCAGAGCCCATCCCAGTCGTGTCTTAACAGCTGCTGGGCCCCCTGGTGGGCAAAGCCGAACTGGCTCGATTGGGGTAATGAGATGAGGATGGTCAGCTCCGATTAACAGCAATGGATGAGCCTTATGAATGGGCTGGAGTGGGAGGCTATTCAAATGGCTGTATTTCTGCTGTAAGGACTAAACAAAGGAAGTAAACATTTATCATGTCCAGTCAACTGTGTTACCTTTGTCAACTGTGTTTCCGTGTGGTCAACTGTGTTACTGCTGAGTTTTTAATTTTCAAAAACACCCAGTTGCCTACTGCAAAACATGTTTAGTGTTATGAGATTACCAGAGGTGTCCTTTGTCCATCAAATTTTTTTCTTCCAAAACAACATATACAAATTTGACTTGTTTGAGAAAATGTTCAGACCATTTAACTACTTTTGTGAAAATAGAGAGGTATTATACCTCTAAATTATTTTTTTCCATAAAGTGTTGATTATATTTTTTTATTTTGGTAAGTGGATATATAACATGTCAGTCAGGTGACTATTTAAATTGTAGGTATTTTTCCAAGCTATGAACAAATCCTTATTTTGTCTGTAACATAGTTGACTATATGGTTGAACATATTGATATATCTAATATCTGCTTTTGGAGGAAAAATCCAAAACCAGGAAACTCTGAGTTTGCCTAATAGAATAATTGCTTGATTTTAAGGGTTTGGGAAAAAGAAAACTTGATTTCTTCATATTGTCAACTTCCAAATGCACCCCTAATTATAGAATGACCCAGATAGATAGATAGATTTCGTCAGTCTAAGTCTATGGAAGTTTTTCCGAGTTTTAATCAGCATTTTTAGGAAAAACGTAAGTCAGATCAGTCTGAAGGTCTAGTCTGAGTTTGATGGATGTAGCTTGAACAGTTTAGGAAGAGTAACGATAGCGATTAGAAATTTAGTCTCAGAAGCGTAATAATAATAATAATAATAATAATAATAATAATAATAATAAAAATAAGCTTATAATATCAATATCAGTAAATACAAAACAGTTTTGTATTTAAAAAAAAAAAAAAAAAAAGTGGTGTCTTAGTTTATTTAATGTTTGTTTAAATAAATCTGTCATGAAAATGACTGCCACTGTGTTGAATGATTATATTTCAACAACAAATTGGAGAAAAAAAAAAAATCATCATGCCTTGTTACCACTGTGCAGGCTGGTGGTGGTGGTGTAATGGTGTGGGGGATGTTTTCTTGGCACACTTTAGGCCCCTTAGTGCCAATTGGGCATCGTTTAAATGCCACGGCCTACCTGAGCACTGTTTCTGACATTGTCCATCCCTTTATGACCACCATGTACCCATTCTCTGATGGCTACTTCCAGCAGGATAATGCACCGTCACAAAGCTTGAATCATTTCAAATTGGTTTCTTAAACATGACAATGAGTTCACTGTACTAAAATGGCCCCCACAGTCACCAGATCTAAACCCAATAGAGCATCTTTGGGATGTGGTGGAACGGGAGCTTCGTGCCCTGGATGTGCATCCCACAAATCTCCATCAACTGCAAGATGCTATCCTATCAATATGGGCCAACATTTCTAAAGAATGCTTTCAGCACCTTGTTGAATCAATGCCACGTAGAATTAAGGCAGTTCTGAAGGCGAAAAGGGGGTCAAACACAGTATTAGTATGGTGTTCCTAATAATCCTTTAGGTGAGTGTATATATATATATGTTGTTGACATTTAATATTATAGCAATGTGTAAGTAGCTCCCTATATAATTTACAGCATTGTCTTTAAGAAACTTTTAGTTATAATTGAATTAATTTAAGGACAGACACAATTTTTTCAGTAAAACACTTTTGAATAAAAATAAATAAAAAGCAATTTTGTAAAACTGCTGTACCGAACCCGTACCGAACCGTGACTTCAAAATCGAGGTAACGTTACGTAATGAACCGTCAGTCTGGTGTACCGTTACACCCGATAGATAGATTAGATAGATAGATAGCTAGATAGATGGATAGATAGATAGATAGATAGTTACTCAGTAACATGATCTACTGTTTCTATATTCACAATTTCGTATTTAGAATGTTAATTTTAAATTTTATTACTGCAAATGTAATTTTTAATGTAAATACATTAATTCTGCCCAATGCAGTTGTGAACAATAAATGTCTTTGAAGAATAATAATGCTATTATTGCTAGTATTTGGCAGTGTAGATTTACTGAATTAATTATACCCCTCTCTTTATGTTTGAATGTTTTCTCTTCTATTTATAGCAAATTGTTCAACTTCCATACTAAAAGACTTTTATTTTGCAATTCAGCCTCTTTCACTCATCTGGAAGTGGAAGCTAACGTTAACGGAAGTAGATTGAGTGCTATTCGGGCTCCGTTGATCTTGTGCACTTTACAAGCTACTTTTAGGGGCGCTGCACTTGTCAGAGGTAAAACTATGTGAAATTGTAAAACTCTTATACATGAATTTATATATGCTGGAGTATGTGTGTATGTAATTTTCAACTGCCTTTTTGTTTCACTGAACAAATCAAAAAACAAAAAAAAAACGACTTGAGCACGGCTGCTAAATTTGCACATAGACACTTGGCGGCTTCTCTGATGATATTGATACATTGTGATAGTCCACACACTCCATTCAGATACATAGTTTACTGTAAGCAAACTGCCAATGTATACAGACATTTAACTCGCTTGTTTGTAGTGTTGTGTTCTCACTAATACGCTTATGTGGGGCTTTATATAGTCTGTTCATAAGAGGGTTTATGATGATGCCAACCTCTCCAAATGGTGTGCGATTTGAATAGGGTCGTGTGATCACGCATGCAATTAAATTTGTAAAATAAAATAAAAAATATTGTTGCCCCCATTGCATCATCATCATTTATCTTGTTCTCTTCCCGTTTAGGTATAGGAGTTTCTTCAGCTCTACCGTTTGTTTAAGGACAGGCTTCCTGCCATGGTGAGGCTCAGTCATCATTCTATCATACAAGATGTTCTTGAAATGTTTCTTGAACTGATCAAGAGTTAGGTTGAACCAAACAGCGTATTAAAATGATTTCTGAAGGATCATGTGACTGAAGACTGGAGTAATGATGCTGAAAATTCAGTTTAGCCATCATAAGACATCATATGTGTGTGTATATATATATATATATATATATATATATATGTATATATGTGTGTGTGTATGTATATATGTATGTGTGTGTGTGTGTGTGTGTGTGTGTGTGTATATATGCACATGTATTTTGTATATTTCAGATACTTTGTGTGTGGGAATTATGTTTATATTATTAAATAAATTGTCTATATAATTAAATTTTGTTAATCATATAATCAATAATATTCTCATTCCTCAAAATCATTCCCAAAGCAGCTCAGACCAAGAGGTCAGATCTGGTCTAAATATGTCGAATAGTGTGTAAACACTGTAACCAAAAAAACAATCACATCATTGTTTCCTTTGTCTCATGTATTTGCTGCAGTTGTGTGTCATCTCTCTTTTCTCTTGGTCAGTCTGCTGTGGTGGATCTAAAGACAAAGGAGGAGAAAGATGCTGAGCTAGACAAAAGGATTGAAGCTCTAAGGAAGAAGAATGAGGCTCTGGTTAAGAGATATCAGGTGAATTTGGATACTGAAATTTGATAGGCTGCTGCCACTCCGCCAATTGGTTTATTTTGTGTACTAATAATTATTTATTTTGACTTGAAGAATTGCCTTTGGTTGTAATTCATTGTATGTGCATTCAGCACTTTAGATGCACAGATTCAAGGCTTTTAACTTGATCAGATTTTATTAATTCATCTAGTTTACTTTTCTTTCACTTGTGTCATCAGGAAATACAGGAAGATAAGAAAAAGGCTGAACAGGAGGGCATCGCTGTGACAACAACTCGCAAACCCCGCCCTCATGAGCCTGAGTCGGAACGGAGAAAGGCAGAGAAGGAGAACTTCACGGTGACAGTCGACTTGTCTAAACCAGCTGGGGTAAAGACAGACGGCAGAATGATTTCATAGAATGACCATTTACCACATATTACAATGCTTCTCCAAAAAAACGGAATGTCTGCAGAATCAGATGCAAAAATTTACTACGGGGCTGTTGAATGCTTGAATCTAATTGGTTGACGAATGTGCTAAGGTCTGCAATTATTTTCAGGGAAACGCACTGTAGTTCCAGGCAGGTCTTGACCGCGTTACAGTTCCATATCACCTTGCCAAATTATTTCAGTTATTTCAAAGGTCCTTACAGCCTACAGCAGCAAAATAACAAAAACCCACAGTGACACTGACCAAGCAAATAAATATAGCAAACAATAGGATAAAAAAAAAGACAAATTATCTCCATGTTTTTTTTTCCAAAAAATATTTCTCCCTCGCTCTCTCCCACTCAAATGTACACATAGACAGTACGAACACATACTCGCACATAAACGTGTTGTCAGTAAAATTGTTTAACAACTATAAAGCTACATGACACTTCTCACTAGTGAGGTAATAAAGGCACTGTCTAAACTTAGTTTCACTATTGCTGCTAAACACACAGGTAATTCACTTATCTCTCTCTCTCTCTCTCTCTCTCTCTCTCTCTCTCTCTCTCTCTCTCTCTAATAACTGCATTAGTCTGCTATCAGTGGCTGAAGCCTCAGTTATTAGCTCTAAAACTCTTACTTCGTCTGTTTATTTAGATGACCTGCTTCATGAATTGTAGGAAATGATTAACTATATTGGTACTGGTGTCAATGCAATATTGTGAAGAAGAAAAAAAAGAACTAGTTCTTGGTGTGTGACAAAAAGTGGCATTTTAGGTAGGGACACAGCAAACTGACACCACAGAACTAGTGCTGATGAAAGCCAGCTGTGTTGTCGCCAGCACAGCTGCAAAAAACCTGCACTTGAACACACCAAGAGAGCTACAGCCGACTGTCAACTAGCATGCACGTTCTGTGCCTGCGTGTAAATGAGACAGCTGATCTTTTTCTGCAGATATATCCATCATTCAAAAGGGAACCTGACGCTGCAGATACACAAACTGTAAACAAAGTGGCGCGTGCTTACCGTTTTGAATATCAATCCTGCTGATCACTTTCTTTATTCCACTCCGCTCATTTTAATATTAAAATATTCGCCCAGGGACACTCGGTAAGATGACGTAACATTTGAACAGTCTTCTATCTGTACCGTTTTGACTTCTTTGCTCGCTGTTTTGCTATGATTCTCCTGCATTGACTCATTCACTAAGCTGAACAACCAATCAGAGTTCTCTCTCTCACCAACGGTCGGCCCAAAAAACCCGGACGGCGTCTGACTAGAGCCAAACAAAAAACGAAGTCGGCTGAACTCAAAAACAGCTTGGTGTCCTTGGGCTTTATGTACTTAGACTGTTTGATACAGCTCAGAGGTGGCATGAATGCATTTATATTGCAATTTCATTTGCATAAATAATGAGAAACTGAATATTGAAATGTGAAATGAATAAAAAAAATACTTAAGTCACTAAGTAAAATAATAAGTCACCATCTTAAAGAGTGAATCATTGGCTCATTTAATCAACCAGCTTGCCCAAACAGCTGATTCATTCAGGAACATAGCAAGTGACTGTTGATGAATGGGTCTTTAAATCACTGATTTACCCGATTCATTCAAAAACATGGGATTTGTTTTTATCATCGACATAGACGATGCATATTGCACACCCCTACAGAACTGTGATGTATGTTCAAAGCCCTAAAGTCCATAGTTTGTCAGAGAGATGACTCTTTAAAACTAAAATATTAAATGGGAACTGGATACACAAGTATGTATTGGATTAAGTACCTATGTTTCTTAATTCAAGCTTGATTTTGAAGACTGCTAATGGTTTGCTTCAGTAGAGAACAAGAGCCTGTTAATTGCTACTCCCGTTCCTCACAGCTCTGAGGATTTTAATTCCCCACCTGGGGAAGGCTGAGACAAGCTGTAGAGCATTTTAATCAATACCTGTAGAGTTTCAGTGGATCACAGATGGCCCATGCAGCTGTGATTGAGCCTCCTATCGTGGTCTGTGAAGGTCATGCCTTTCAAAGTGAGGAATAAGAACATTTTCTCGAAATAAGGTTGTTATACTAGACAGATGGACATGGGAATCGCTGCCCTTTTAAAGAATCTGATTTACAGATATTGTGCATGGTAACGTGTTATTCTGTTGTGTTATTAATTGAAATAAATCTGAAATAAAAAATAAATATTAGACATAATTTTTAAGTATTCTTTAATGAATAGAAAGGTCAAAAGAACAGTATTTATCTGACATAGAAGATTTTGCAACTGTACTACCGTTCAAAAGTTTTGGATCGGCAAGAATACATTTTTTTGAGAAAGAACTTAAAGAAATGAATACATTTATTCAGCAAGGATGCATTAAATAGATCAAAAGTGATACTAAAGACATTTATAATGTCACAAAAGATTATATCTAAAATAAATGCTGAACTTTCTATTCATCCAAGAATCCTTAAAAAAAATTACACATAATATTCATAAATGTTTCTTGTGCAACAAATCAGCATATTAGAATGATTTTTGAAGGATCATGTGACATAGAAGACTGGAGTAGTGATGCTGAAATATAAATTGCATTTTAAAATATATTCAAATAGAAAAGTTATTTTACATTTTAATAATATTTCACAAGATTACTGTTTTGTTTTTTTTGTATTTTGTAATAAAATAAATGCAACCTTGGTGAGCATAAGAGACTTCTTCTAAAAACATAAAAAATCTTACCGATCAAAAACTTTCGAACGGCAGTGTATATAAATAGTGCTAAAATAACACTCTTATGAACTTAACTGAATGAACAGGCCATGAGCTTTTAACTTGGACTAAAAACCACAAAAACTTTATGCTGCCTTTCTAGGAGAAGCGTGTGGTGAATGACAGGAAACCAGCTGGTAATCATGGTGACCAGCGTCCAGAAGAAGAAGAGTCTGGTCGGCCTCGCTGTGAGAGCCCCCCCAACAGAACCGGATCGGGCCGGCTGAGCAGAGCTGGCTATCGTGGGGGAAGAAGAGATCCTCGTCCAAACAAAGGAGAACCGTGGCCAGACAGGCAACCTCAGGATTGTGAAGGTGGAGAGGGTCCTGCTCGTACTGAACGCTCCTCTAGAGGAGGGCGGAGAGGAGGAAGAGGAGGAATGCAAGGAGGAATGCAAGGTGGAATGCAAGGAGGATCAGGCTCAGACAGGAAATCAAAGGTCACCATTGACTTGTTCTAAATAATTTTGTGGTTGTATTGTAGAACATTGTTGTGGTATATTAATTTACTTACAAAGTCATTTGGAGGTGTGTGAAATGTACAGAAAGGAGAATGTAAGTCCTGTACTGCTGTTGCTTGCAAAATTCATTATTTATACACAGCGGTGCTTCTTCAAGCATATATTATATCGTTTTAAGGTGAAACATTGCTGTTTAAATAAATATAAGGAATTTCAAGCACTGGCAGGAAGTATTCTTTATGAATGTTCTTTCTGAATATTTTAGATCTTTGAAAACAATAAAAAAGATGTAGTATCTAGACACTAGCATCATAATCTACAAGCATTTTTAATGAGTTGATATCCAATTTCTCTTCAGGAGTGGGAGGAGAAACGAAGACAGAACATAGAGAAGATGAATGAGGAGATGGAAAAGATTGCTGAATATGAGAGAGGTCAAAAGGTATGTTTCAATCAACCCAACTTTCTCGTATTAATCTATCGGTCATTATCTATGTGATCCAATCACACATTTATCATTTGCAGGCTGATGGAGAGAAGAACCCCATCAGGAACTTCCTTGATGACCCACGGCGCAGTGGGCCAATCCCAGACATTGACCGCAAGGAGGGAAGCCGACGACACGTGCGCAACTGGGGTGGAGTTGACTTTGACAATGTGAAGACTGGTCCAGAGGTTGAGAAAGAATGGACGGTAATGAACATTTAAAATTTTTTAGCTTAAAACACAACACACATCACTATCGTTCAAAGGTTGGGGGTCCGTAAGACTACATTAATACTTTTATTTAGCAAGGACGCATTAAACTGATCAAAAGTGTCAGAAAAGATTGTTTGTACAACATTTTTACAAAAAGATCTTTGAACTTTCTATTCCGCACAACAGCCTAAAAAAATAATGGTTTCCACAAAAAATGTAAGCACCACAACTGCTTTCAACATTGATATTGAATAGTGATAAATGTTTGTTGAGCAGCAAATCATCATATTAGAATCATGTGACTCTGAAGACTGGAGTAAAGATGCTGAAAATTCAGCTTTGCCATCACAGGAAAAAATGTAATTTTAAAATATATTCAAATAGAAAAAGTTAGTTAAAATTGTAATATTTTAATCAAATAAATGCTGCTTTGGTAAGCATAAGAAGCTTAATTCAAAAACATAAACATTAAAAAAAATCTACCCACTTTTTTAACAGTAGTTTATAGAGACCATAATATAATTTATACTTGGTAAGCAACCACTCAAAACACCCTAGCAACTACATAGCACCATACTCCGACCCCCTTAGCAACACCCTAGCATAGAAACACCCTGGCAACCACTCGCAGTGCCCTAACATTGTGATGGCACACTTTGCACAAGTTGGCACCAGTCATTTTCTTCAGAAACTGTAAAAATCTTGCTTTCATTTTCTTTTTTTCCTTCTCAAACTCTCCTTCTCTTTTTCAATCTCATATCAGAATCGCAGGCCAAGTGGTAAAGGCTCAGTGGATATGACATTATCCATGACAGGTCGAGAGAGAGCCGAGTATCTTCGCTGGAAAAAGGAGCGAGAGCAGATTGACGAAGAACGACTGGCTCGTCACCGTAACGCCACCGGCCAGTGGAGACGAGAGTGGGATGCACAGAAAACGGATACGATGTGAGTATCAAAGACATAAATGCTGACTATTATATCTATGAAAATGCTTTAGAGCCATTTAACTCTTAAAGGGCCAGTTCACTCAAAAAATGTCATTCTTGTTGTGTTTTACTCGCATTCATTTTGTTTCAAACCCATATGTCTTTTTTCTGTAGAACACAAAAGTAGAAATAAATGCTGTCAAATGATAACAGAATTATTATTTTGGGATGAATTATCCCTTTAATTTCAGCTCTGACGATTTTATTTCTGTCAGAGTGTTAAAAAGAGAGACCGAGAAAGACTCTGGATAGAGGTAATACATGCTGACAGGGTGAGAATAAGACAGCCAGTAACCCTGAGGCGTTTTCACAGGTTCAAGGAGGACTCAGCTGTGGCCGGAGAGGGCACACAAGAACAAGGCAACAGGAGAGGTAAATCTCTCTCGCACACACACACGCACACACACACACCCCACAATACCTGTTCTGTACGAACAATGAATATCACCCCACATTTTTTAGAATGTCTTATATTTTATAGAGCCAATCAAAAGACTGTAATACATCAACATAAGTATAGAGTAGTTTCTATACACATATCTATGCATATTTCTATACACAGTATCTATGTACATTTCTGATTTTTGAAACTTTTATTTTTGGCGTTTTGGTGATGCTTTGTGCTGTGGTCTCTCAGCAGCTAGGGGGCGCAATGCCCATGTACAGCAACGCAGTGGACCTTCAGGTCAGCTTAAGGCATGGGTCTGTGTGTGTGTGGTGAATGTCTCTTTACCCCGCTTCACATTGGCCCTAGTCTGATGCAAGCAAACAGCTGTTCCTGTTTCTAATTGCATTCCATTCCTTCATAATAAGTTACAGTGGTTGGGTGTGTATCTGATTGGATTATCTATTGTCTTAAGATGCAGCTCTCTGGATAGCTCATAATTGCTTTCTGCTTAGCCAGTTGCTTAGCCATTATTTCAAAGTTGCTTCCTGGTCGTTTTGCTGAGCAGAAAACATGCACCCGACCACTCCTTGTGTTCTTGAATTGATTGACCTTTTCCTCCTTAAAAATTCACAGTAAAAGCTGAGATTATTCTATCATAATCATTAACGCAAGTAGCAACACTGTAAATTAAGTGTTCCTGTAAATTAACACTAAATTAAAGGGGGGTGAAACACTCAGTTTCAGTCAATGTCATGTCAATCTTGAGTACCTATAGAGTAGTAATTGCATCCTTCATATCTCCGAAAAGTCTTTAGTTTTATTATATTTATAACAGAAAGATATGCTGTACCGAGTCTTTCCGAATAAAACCGAGCAGCTGGGGGCATATCGTGTGGGCGGAGCTAAAGAATCAAGGGCGCGCAGCTATTGCGCTGAGAGCGTCTGAAAGCTGTGACGTCCTCAAATGTGGAAATTTTTTTTCTAAATAAACCATTGAGATCAATCAGATTTAGCCATACATATATGATCCAGAATCTGATCCGGAGGCTGAAATTGAACAAGAGAAGCAGCAACAGCAGGGCGTCTCTATGTGGTAGGTACTGTAACTGTATTTGCCTTAGTGGCTTGTCATGCGTAAGTTTTACAACATTTGTGTGTGTTTACTCATGGGTTATGAGGACATATTTAGGTTTATGGACTATTGTATGCGGAACGGTTTCGCATGCACGGCAGACTAGTGCGTGTTTACATAGAAAAACAATGGAATAGTAGCGCATTTGAATGAACGAGTTGATAGCTAACAACACAAAGACATTTGAAGCAGTTTTACTCACCGCCTGCTTCCAACGCATGACCGTGAACCTTAATCGCTGGAACAGCTCCAACTTTCAGCATTAGACAAGCTACAAATCCGGAGTTGAACTGTAAGTTACCTTGTTTATAAACCATCGTCGCCAAAATGCAATGGAACAAACAAAAACGCTTGAAAAACTCTGTTGCTGCTCCGGAAAAACAAACTCCATCCACGGTCCCATTAACGCTGGGTTCTTTGGGAAGATGTACAGGGTTGTCTTGCCCTGACAACCAAAAACACACATCTTTGGTGACATTGTTGATTTTGTGAAATCCTGAAAAAAACAGAATTTCACCCCTCCTTCAAGTGTAAATTCTAGTTTTGACTAATGGAAACAAAACTGGTGATTTTAGTTTTGACAGGGGTAAATAAGTCTGTTAACAGTTCCTCATCTTAATTTTCCATAAGCATTGCCAGTCTCTTACCTCTCAGGTGTTTGTGGATCCTAAAAAAAGCATCAACATAACTCAAATTTACTTACAAAATTCTTAAAGTGTGTGTGTGTAAAACTGATTTGCGGAGGTCTTTAATTTGTGAAAAGACAGGAGATGCTTCAGGGATCATGTAGTTTCCTTTTTTTTTTTTTTTTTTTTTACATGCATTTAGATTTAGATTTATTTGACTTTATATTTATATACTACTTTACAGGTGTTGTAATGTTTATTTAATATATATTTTTACACTATTTAAACATTATTATACACTTAGTTTTGGCTTTTTATTACAGAATTGGTCTTAAATTTTTAACATTTGCAGTAAAAACTCTTAGTTTCCTTTATTTAAACATACACTCTTAACAAATTAGAGATACCCTGTAGGCCTTGCATCCTCTGGAGATGTTTAAAATGAGGCCATCAGCACAACACCTAAAATTAAATGTAATTTTTTTTATATTGGAACTGGAACTTTTTGGAACTATTAATATGGGTACTTCAGTGCCATCCAGCAAAACTAATTGTCTAAAACAAAAACAACTTTATTTATATCAACATTTACATTTTTATATCTGCTTTGCCGATAACTTAAGTGTTATGTTCAGGATTGTATCATAATGCCAATGGTTTATACTCAAGCTACATTTCCCCTGCTGAGTCTTCTAACTAACATCACTCTTGCTCTAACGTTGTCAGTCTCCTGCATACTGACATTCAAAAGCTGTCACTCACAACATACCAAAGTACCTCTTTTGCACTGAAGAAAGTCTTGCTGCTTCTGACGCATGCTTATTTGCTGATATGTCGGCTTTGAGCATTTCACAAACCCAGTATCTACCTCACAACATTCAAGTCAAGTCTCATCACAGTGCTGTCAAATCAAGGGCACATTTGCATGTTTTTCTCATCCGTTCCCCTCCTCTCATCCTGAAGAGTGATGCGTAGAGTGGCGATCCATCAGAATGACAGGTGGCCATCTGTTACTGTGAGCCCAGGGTCATCTCTATCCACCACAGATTTCATATGCAGAATTGTTTTCCAAGGTCTTGCTTAGCCACATGACACCCTTTAAGGATAAATGTTGTTCTAATCTCTGTTATGCAGAAGACAGCAAGAGGCCGCCCAAGGCACCAACCTTTGGGGAGTTCTTGGGGCAGGGCAAACCCAGACAGGGAGGCCGTGGGCGAGGGATGGGCCGCGGTCAAGGCAAAAGCTACAGGTATGAGCTACAAATCAATTTTTTAGGTGGCACCAGAATTTCTTTAAGAGCAGGGTAAATGTCCAATCCTGTTCCTTACACTTTCCTGCAGAGTTTAGCTTAAACACACCTAAACCAGCTAATCGAGGTAACAAGGTAAACACGCTATCCAAGAGCAGGATTGGACACCCCTGTCCAGTCCTAGATCATGTCCTAAACTCTACACTCTATTGCCTCATAAGATTAATGTGCACACGTCTGCAGTGACCGTTGCAAGTCTGTAAGACACCAAGTGCCCTTCTAGTGCACCATTTAGGACAGAGCCAAAGGGTTTGTCTTTTTTCTAGTAGCCACTAGGATTTAGTTGTCATCTGAAGCTTGTCCCCATAGCCACCTGGTATTAAGATGCATTTTCAGTGATCTGATCACAAGTGTCCAGCTGAGATGCGTTTCGCCTGCTTCTACTGTTTTATGGAATAAACCCATGTTACATGGCTTATGGGAAAGGATATGAAAGGAAGTTAATAAAAAGGATATGGAAGGATGCTGTGATTTCCACTGTAATCCATGTTTTTGGTACAATGCAGTGAAGTTTGAATCGATTTGTTTTGGTGCACTTTCTCGCATTCTGTCCGAGAACAATCACGTGTTAGGTGGGTGGGCGGCAATGTGCTTCAGTGTCATTCAGGACTGATAGCATTTCCACTACAAAAATTAATGTGGTCACGTGTTTTTGAATACCTCCATATGTGGTTTCTGTGATCTGATCACAAAATGTTTTAGACCTCGAATGGGCCTGTATTAGCTTGACCACTTGTGATCAAATCACAAAAAACACATTCCAGGAGGTAACAGGGCCCATTATTTGCTACATGCAATTGCTATTTGGAGGCATTATGGGTAGATTTTTCTAGAGAGCATTTCCTGAATCAACATTCATTGAGCAACATAATTCTTTCCTATAGCATGCATGATAATCGGTGGGAAGGAGAAAATGAAGAGGAGAAAGGAAGAAAGGAAGAGCAAGAGAAGGAGAAAGATGAAAAGGACAAAGGGAAAGAAAACGAGATCGAGATCGAGGACGGCACCCTCAAGGCTCCATTGTCACACAAGGTAAGAGGTCCTGCAAAACTTAATAGGTACTGGTGCCGAGAGTTCTTTTTGAATGAAGGTTGATTTTAATTAGTCTGTGTTTCATTTGTTCCTGACCTTCTCCTGCTGTGCAGAAGAGTGATGAAGGAGGCCTTGCTGACGAGGATGAAGATGAGTGGGAGGATGCCAGCGATGGGGAAGAGGAAGATGCGGAGGAGGATGAAAAAGCAGATCATGAGAAAGACTCGCAAAATGCTAAACCAAAAGAAAAGACCACTTCCTCTCCTGCACCCTCTACTCCCAGCCCAAAAGAGCAACGTACCCCAAGACCCAAAGTCCACATCCCTTCCCCGCAGGAAACACTCAGTACACCAGAAGGGACCAAACCCCTTAGCCCTTTCACCCCACTGGACGGCCACCAACCCGTGTCAGATTGGGGTGAAGAAATGGAGATGCTTTCTCCTAAGAGTAGTCTGGGCGAGAGCCCTCTGAGGCCGAGCAGCAACGAAAGCAGTCCAGCCCAACCCAAGAGCAACCAGGCCGAACATAACACATCCACCACCCCCAGCCAGCCAGAAGAACCAGAAAGAAAAGATAATACATCTACAGGTGGTCTTTTAGTACATCACAGTTTCTCTTTTTAGCGGTGCTTGCTAAGACAAAGCCTGGGGTATGTTTTGTTATTCCACCTGCCATTACATCTCACACATGGTCAAGCATTCTAGTTTCTCTTTATAAGTTGTACAAACACAGATACCTTTTGACTTCCTTGCATATCCATTGTTGTTTTTACACCTTGCTATTCCGTTCTTTTTACTTCCATTTTCCGATCTACTTCGACTAGTTGTTCCAAGCAACAGCCCAACCATTAGTGTTGCCACCAGTGCTTCTCAAACCTGTCCTGGATACAAGGGCTTAAAAAAAATTAAAATAAATCAGTTTACTCCAAGTCAGTGATTTAACGTTTCTGTTCATGCGTTCCTTCTGTAACATTATCATCCCGAAAAGGTTTTGATCAGAAAAAATTCCAGTTAACATTATTTTTATAATTAATAAAAAATTATAAAAATAATTTACTTGCCTATACTTCTTACCAGAGCTTGAATTGAACTTTATACTAAGAGCTTGTGACTAAATCTCGTAACTCCAGTGGATCCTCAAATTAGCAGTAGCTTCATCCGCCTCAGTCGTCCTGCACACATTTTAGAGATTGTCTAGACTTGTTTTGCAGTGCTACAGTAAAGCCTAAATTTAGCCTTTCTGAATGAGTACAGTGTTTTCTGTATTCAAGACACGATGTAAGTAAAGGCTAATGTTTGCGTATCTGAGTAGAGGAAAAGCACGTTTTAATCGGGTGTTTGCCAGCCAGTGCGTAACACTTTTTTTATAACCTAAACCTTTTTGCCAAATATATATAACAACAGTAAAAACTGAGCACCCACATAGCTACAATAACTGTTGTAACTTACCTGTAAGTTGATAAGAACTTAATGCGATGCACTTACTGCATCAGATGTGACCGTTCTAATGACGAATATTCGGTGAGTTTCAGAGCTGAAAACTTCCTTGTTAATCAAAGAAAAGCTTTTATTGACACCAGGCCCAGCAAACGATTGATCTCAGTATATGCCACACCTTGACGTCATCGTGTGGTAAAACGCTGCATCAACAGAAGAAGAACAATGTCTGGTTCTGTAGCCACACCCACCGACTCGTCCCTGACATGACATAGGCCTACACAGAGCTAAACCGGATCGAACTTCTATGCAATAAACATGCCGCATAAGCTTCGTTTGGATTCCAATATTATGAATGCATGGATGAACTTTATTTTTAATGAATATCCAGCTCACGTGGGGAAGACGTTGCGCGTTTGTTCCTTCATTTCACCATGGATTCGTTTGTTAACGAGACTGGATTTTCAGACTGGATGAGATTTGAATGAATAAAGCAACACACTTATGTGAGTAAAAAAAATTATTTATATGTGATAGTATAATAGTATTGCATCGTAACAGATTGTTTGATATCTATTGATTATGTGTCCGTGTCTAACTGAACATACCTTAGCCCGCTGTCAAATGCTGGAGAACCCTTTATGGTCTCTCATTCGTTTTTGAAAGTTGAAAAATGAGAAAACTGCTCATTTATAAATTTTTCGTTAAAAAAAAAAAAAAAGAAACAAGGCTTCCTGTACTGCCTCTGATGATGTGGCGGTTCAGGCTTGCGTCGCGAGCTCGCATTCGGGGCAGAAGTGTGCCTAGCTTAACTTGTCTGACGCTGAGCCGATGACGATCTGGACCTTGATCGCTTGGGGAGAAGGTGCGGCAGCGTCTTAAATTGTTTCAGCGCCTCTGTGTATTTCTTGGAGAAAGCCTCCACCGCAACACCAAAGAGACCCTGAGGTCTTACCGGCGTGTCGAGGAGCTGTTTCTTCTCTGCATCCCGCATCTCAGTAAGCGTCAGCCACAAATGTTGATGCAGGACAACGAGGCTGCCCATGCTTCTTAGAAGCGGCCAAGCCTAGGTCTGCTGCTGTACGCAGCTTATGGAATGAGCCTTCCTCATCCAGGGACCTCAGGAGTCGAGTTTGGAAGACCTGCAGGATTGCCATCGTGTGGAGGACAGATGCTGCGTGTCTTGCAGAAATATATGCCTTTTCAGCGATGTGAGCTGTGGCTCGGCATGGCTTAGAAGGCAGTGAGGCTGATTTCCAAGCGGCAGTCTTGCATATCCTCTTTTACCTGCTCCCTACACTGTCGTGAGCAGCTGGGTCCCTTGTGCATGGGCTCGGGCTGAGTGAAGGTAGGCACCATGAAGGAGCGAGCTCCTTGTGGAGCTCGGGAAAGAAAGGGGCGGATTTCTGCGGATCGTCTGCTTGGCGGCTCACGCCGCGAAAACACCCGTCCATCCAGCATTTGGACGGCTGTTCAGGTGCCGCCCAGCCTAGCTCCATATCCACCACAGCCTCCGTGAGGTCGAGGTACAGCCAGTACGAAACCAGGCTCCAGGTGAAGAAGAAAGATCCTGAGGCTTTCTGGCGCCCGACATCGCTGTCCAGCCAATATCGCTGTCCAACAGATTGGCTATCCAGCCAATCAGGCAAATGCCAGGAAGCCATTGGCTATTATAATAAACACTTTAAGAATCTGTCCAGCAGCGGAGGGCTGTTATTCTGCACTGAAGGGCCGTTTCATGCCCGCCCACACGTGGAAATCGAATATTCAAGCCATTAATTTTCCATTTTCTATCCCTGAACATAAAAATATAAAATACATTTTCAGAAATCTGTTTTTTTTTTTTTTTTTTTTTTTTTTTTTTTTTTTTTTTTTGACTAAAACGGCTTATTTATTATTTATTTATATTATTTATTTATTACACGGACCCTTTATTTGTGGTGTTGCTGGTTCATTGCGATTTGTGATCAGACTCGGACATGTATGGGCCAGGGCTCACAAAGCCCAATGTCCCGAGGCTATGTTTTCCAGACGGCCTACCAAAACATAAGCCTGGCCTGCCGACGGGCTGTCTTAAATGGTGAAATAACATTCCTTTCTTGATGTGCGTTGTTCACTGTCTTGACTTGATATTTGAAGGAAAAAATACAAGCGGAAGTTTTGAAAATGCTTATTTGTCTGACTCTGCAGTGAGGCTTGGGCGTGCGTGTGTGCGTGTGTGGATGATTCGCGGTTATATCCACCTATCGGGCAGGCCAAGTAATAAAAAAAAAAAAAAAACATTCCAGTCAATCGCGGGTGGATGAGAGAGAAATCATTGTGTTTGTTTGATAGACGTTTTGCGAGCCCTGTAGGCAATTCGTTCTGGTTGCCATTTTCCCACACGCTTTCAAAACAATTCCCACATGTACTGAATGGGAGCTGAAGCTCATTAAATATGCAAATCTTATCCAATCCTAGCCGTGGGCGTTTACTTCCAAGTCTTCAGTGCGGCACGCCCTTAAAAACCGAGCGTTCCAGGAGAGAGCCTCAAAACCAGTGTAGAAAATAGCCTATTACTTATTCATTATGATGTTTTTGAATGTAAAAACCACACAAATGTCATTAGCTGACCTCAGACAACAGTATAAAATAAAAAAATAAAAAAGCCAGTTCATGATACCTTTAATAATATAATGACGCATGCATGTGTCTGACCAAACAAACAGCAACAATATTAACTTTGACAACAAGGTGTTTAATCATTTAAAAAATACATTTATTTTTTATTTTATTTTTATTTCCTGAATAGTAGCGGTTCTACAACCTGCAATTTTCACTGATTTCAAAACACACCACGCAGGATATATTACATGCCATGGTAACATATCCTCGGATAAACTCCTGAGATCCAACAGCTAATGCCATAGCTTTGCCCTGCATACATGACTTGAATTTGTATTTTGCAAGTTGTATTTCACTCACATTGTCACATTTGCATAGTCCGTACTATTTGAATTCATGATTAGTTGACTACCAAATTAAAATCTTAAACAGAAAGATTTTAACGTTATTAACTGGTCGATGGTCATTTCAAATAAGTGCTTCTGTTCAGAACATTTAAACTTGATTTCATGTCCCTATTAAAATTTAATTGTTTTTTTTCTTTGCGAACGCAGCTGATGACGAAATGTACATAATGCACGCAAAGATGTATTGGCAAACAGAAAATGAAGCATATTCTAGGGTTTAAGCATCCACCTAGAACATGAATAGTAACACACTAAAATTACTAAGAACAACCACATAGCAAATCTCAAACTACTGTAACTAAAACTATTAAACATTGTATTTAGCCCACTGTCTTTTTTTAAATACGTTTTTCTGTATTGTCAGAGTTTCTGTGGCGTCTTAGAAGTGAAACTTAAGTGTCTTTTCACATTCAGTGGTGGAGTCAGCTTCCTGTGAAACGCAAGAGCCGGTACCAGATGAATCTGCCGACACTACCGCCTCGAGCAGCCATGACACAGCAGAATCCGCAGAGCCGCCCACCCCAGACAGTACCAACCAGAGCAGTAAGTCAAAACATTTATATTAACACAGAGTACAAAATATGATTTCCTCCAAATGAAGAATTAATTGTAATATCCTATTTATCCTCTGATGCAGAGGACAGCGACGTTCCAATTTTAGAGCCAGATCAGAGTGAGACTGAAACAAATGCTGGGGAGGAAACGGCAGTGGATTCTTCAGAGCAACCGTCCTCAGGTGCTGTTCTTATTACCAGCTTTGAGACTGTGGCTTTCCGAAAGAAGTCCCTTACTTCAGCTGACTTCTAACAACTAATCAACGTCCTCCTTTTTTCAGTCTTGAGTCTTTCTGGTCTCTCTCTGTCTCTCCCTCCCTGTTCACTACATGTCTCATGTCTCCTTAATGTCCCTATGTCAATCTGTCTCATGGCATGAGATGGTGTCTGCTATTGGGCTTGTCTCTGTCGACTTTGAAAAATGGGAATGCAGCTCCTCGGGCTGTGGCAGTCCTCCCCTCCTCTGGGACCGACTGCTTCTTTTTGCAGCTTCACGCAGGCTGTCATTTTCCACTGTGAATCTTGCACACCTCTTCCAGCACAACTAATATCCCACAATTACTGTGCTCCCGGATCCCCCTCATTGTCGTTCATGCACCTCTTTGATTTTGCACCTCTCCCTGGATGACATGTTTGGATATGGGTTCTGGCTTTTTCCCCTTTCATGCATGTCACAAACTGCTTGAGCAAATAAACATTCTTTTGATTTTTATTCCATTTTTGCAAAAGCATATGTGTGAGTGTGTGGGCTGCAAACGGGAATGATCTATAACATCATCCCAACAGGATCCCATTTGATTGCTGTTTAGGACCATTATCATTGAGGGGAAAGCTGTTTGGCTTTTCTCCCAGAGCAGCTTGCAGATTAATTTGATATGACTGTATGGCATCTTATTAGATTTCATGTCACTTTAATGTTTATCATGTATGAATGTCTATCAAGCCACACTGAATGAATGTACTAAGTTCACCAGAGAGCAAATCAGAGTCATTTTTACAAATAAAATCCATTCCTTATTCATATAGACTGTACAATAAGTCCTCTGAGATGATCAAGGTTTCCGACAGTTTTAGAAAACATGGAATTGTCAAGAAATTTTTTAAATGATGCTTTCCAGGCGTAGAAAATTAATAACTCTAATCATAGAAATTTGTGAGTAATCTTCTAGTTATTTAGTCTTTTTACTCGCTCGCAGTGGCGGCGTTTCACAAAAACCTGGGGTATGGTCCTTCTGGCCATATAACACCGACAGTCCCAAATAATCACATTATATCTAAACAAAATGTGGACAAAAATCCACTAAAAGAGCAACAGACTTAACAACAATACAATAAAATCAATGCAAATACTGAAACAGCCCTAAAAGCCTTCACTGTGTCCTAACCAAACGTGACGCATGAGAAAAATTATCTTTTCCATGTTTTTGTATCAACCAGCCACAACGACGATTCTATTTTACAAAAAGTTATTTCTTCTGCATTGTGTCTAGAACAACATACCAAGTATTACTAGTGCAGATTATGTGCTTTATTTAATGTAAAAAGAATTTAGAGTTTAAATATAATTTTAATAATTTTAATAAATTTTAATTTTAAATATAAAACTTTTATAGACGGCCTTACTGAAAGAAGAAATGGATAATTCACCTCAGATCTTGAAAATAAAGGAAACAGCTATGTTCAAACTGTCAACTCAAAGTGAACAAACAAGTGTATCCTATGATCATAAAAAAAAAATTCAGTCACTCGGTGTGTATTTAATTATGCTAAAATGGTGTAAGATTTAGAAATTGTACTTATCCATTTAGTTGTCAATGCAGTCAGTGCGCTTGCAGAGAGAACCCGCCCACACTCTCTTCTGATTGGCTGTGATTTATGATTGATTGATCTCGGGTTGAGTCTGGTTAGGACACGGCGTTAGGGTCAGGCTGTTTAAATGTGCTTTTCAAAGCTGCAACAGAACTAACGAATGGCATCATGAGCTGTTTATTTCCCCTGCTTGTCTGAATGCCAGGGTATGGAAACTGCCATACTCTGCTATACATAAACGCCGCCCCTGCTCGCTCGTTTGTGCTCAGAATACATTCAAATCTAATTTTTTGTTTTAATTTTAATCTGACATACACTTAAATTTGCCCCAGTAATCTTAATAAAAAGAAATTAAGATTACTTATCCAGTAATTGTGAGCAACTGGAATGGGAACCCAGGATCACACTTGATTCCTGGTTTAATAACAGCAAAAACACAAATATAAATTAAATATATATATTTGAAATGTATATTTAATTAATTATTCAATATATATTTGGAAAACAAATATAAATCTTGCACAAAACGAGATTTGTTTAAATAAATCTAGCCAGAAATAATGAAATACTGGAAGAAAAATGAAACTGGTGGCCTTTATCCTCATGAGTTATTTTTTATTTGAGTTTTTTTTTTTTTTTTTTTTTAAGTCTGAAATATGAATTCTCCTTTTATTCCTTTTATAAGGTGTGGTCACATTCACCATTATTCAGTGAATTTTATCACACAGAAGTTGCTAATTAGTTTATGCAAATTTGCAGCATTGACCAACAGAAATCTTCTTAGTTTTAAAGTGGCTTGCTAAAATATTGACAATAGACAATGGAGCTTTTGTGCCTGCAAAATTGTGTGTGGCCACATCTTAGCCTTAGGTACTCTGTGGCTGTAGAATGTTTTACTGCTTACACAAGTGATGAATTTGTAGTTTATACTGTTGACATTTGGCATGATGCTGGAATGGCAAATAAATGTTGTGCTGTTTGTTACTTCTGATTGTCTTCCCTTTCCCTTTGAGCCAATTTGAGTCGAGTGTTTTGTGAATGTTTGATGTCATATCCTCCCAATGCCACCGGCTCAACCCTGTCACTCAGTCATTTGGGATCAGTGTCCTTCTCCACCTGCTCCTGCTTATTGTCATTACATCATACCGTTTATTATGTGACTAACTTCTCATTAGCAACTAATGAGTGGATGTGGTTTCTGGCTAATTCCCTCTTTCAGGTTTCCATTGTCCACATGCACGCTGGAAATCAACACAAATGCTAATGGCTCAATAACAAGATTCTTGTATTTCCTGCAATTCAATTACTATGCTACATTTAGCGTGTTTAACAGGAGGAAAAGACAGGAAAAAGGTTTTTTTTTTTTTTTTATTCCTAAAAAGCTTTTGTGAGGAAACTGCAGTCGACTTTCAGATCAGAGCAGTAATAAGAACCCTAAGAAAATCAAATGTACTTTTAGGAGGCACTATAATGAAATGATAAACCAACTGAAATGGTGGCTTAGTATCATCTTATTCTTATTACATCACATACAAGGTGTTTTCGTGTTAAATCTTTCATCCTGACTACTTTATGTATGTTAACAGGCTGAGGACTAAATGCAGTAGGTGAACTCAGTGGTCCACAGACTGAGAGAGGAGGTAAGCTGAGGAAAGAGGAGACGTCAGGTGTAATGGACGACTGTTGACTGTAAATGTAAGGGGTCGAGGGAGCGTGTTTGGGTCTCTGCCAACGCTTCATCCAAACAGCTCGCTGCATTGTTTAATTATTCCTCATTGGTTGGGACTCTGTGCTGTTGTTGAACTGTGTTGCTGCTCTTTTCTCACGTTTACCCTGGGATTAAACAGTAAAGCATGTCGTACTCAAACCACAATATTACGTTTTATGACGGAGCGGTGTAAGTGCCTGTTCCCCAATGTTGTTTTATCCACCCTAAGCCAGCAAAGGACACAAAATTCACTCAAGATACAAGTTGCAAGTAAAAGTATGTGAACCGCTTGCAGAATCTGTGAAAATGTGAATAATTTTAACAAAATGAAAGAGATCATACAAAATGCGTTATTTTTTAATTAGTGCTGTCCTGAAGATATTATACATAAATGTTTACATATAGTCCACAAGACAAAAAAATAGCTGTTAAGTTTATAAGTTTATGAACGTTTGATTCTCAATACTGTGTCGTTCCCTGGATGATCCACGGCTGTTTTTTGTTTTGTGATGGTTGTTCATGAGTCTCTTGTTTGTCCTGAGCAGTTAAACTGCCCAATGATCTTCAGAAAAATCCTCCAGTTTTCCAGCATCTTTTGATTATTTGAACCCTTTCCAGCAGTGACTGTATGATTTTCAGATCCATCTTTTTACACTGAGGACAATGGAGGGACTCAAACACAACTATTAAAAAAGTTTCAAACATTCACTGATGCTCCAGAAGGAAACACGATGCATTAAGAGCCGGGGGTGAAAACTTATTGAATTTGAAAATCAAGGCAAATTGTACTTAATTTGTCTTCCAGGATACATGCAAGTATCTTCTGTTGCTTCTGAAGGGCAGTACTAAATAAAAAAATAAAAAATAAAAAAATAAGAAAAATTCTTCATCCTGTTCAAAAGTTTTCACCCTCGGCTCTTAATGCATCGTGTTTCCTTCTGGAGCATCAGTGAATGTTTGAAACTTTTTTAATAGTTGTGTTTGAGTCCCTCCATTGTCCTCAGTGTAAAAAGATGGATCTGAAAATCATACAGTCACTGCTGGAAAGGGTTCAAATAATCAAAAGATGCTGGAAAACTGGAGGATTTTTCTGAAGATCATTGGGCAGTTTAACTGCTCAGGACAAACAAGAGACTCATGAACAACCATCACAAAACAAAAAACAGCCGTGGATCATCCAGGGAACGACACAGTATTGAGAATCAAACGTTCATAAACTTTTGAACGGGGTCGTTTTTATAAATTCAGCTATTTTTTTTTGTTTTTTTGTCTTGTGGACTATATTGTAAAAAAAAAAATTGTCAAATATCTTATTCAGGACAGCACTAAATAAAAAAAATAACATGCATTTTGTATGATCGCTCTTATTTAGTTAAAATGCTTCACATTTTCACAGCTTCTGCAAGCGGTTCACGTACTTTTTCTTACAACTGTACATGATATCAGAGTTCAGATTTACATTTGTGTGCCGATAAGGAACATAAAGTGTATTTATTGCTGAGAGTGGCATGCTTGATTTTGTTTTTTTGCAATCCCTTTGTAAACTTGGGCATTACTTTTTTTTTGTCAGGGTTACTTTTGAAACTATTACATAAAGACGGAATTCTCAAATGGCATTTTAATATTATTTTCATGTAGATGTAGAGCTGTGGGTTTTAAGTTTACTATAAACAATTGGTGCCCTAGACATTATGTGCACACTGACCAAAGATAAAATCATGGTAAATTGTAAAGAGTTTGAACGAGGAGAACTAAACAATTGGGGCATCAGATAATGTGTACCTCATTGCTATCAAATCTAAAATTAGTTTGACAATTTTTTTAATATTAGTTTGTTTATTCATCATGTTTGTTTAGTAATCTTATGCATTTATCACTGGTGTATTTATGTGTTCCTGAATTTGAATGAGTTGAGCAGGAGCTTTTAAACTGTCAGACATTCCAATGATTCGTGTGAGTGCTTGTTTTTCTCTTCACATGTCCATTGTATATCCTTGTTTTTCATTTGAGCTCGTGGAGCAGAAAGAATCATGACATTTGTGATTGTATCGTACCTGCTGCATCTCCCTGCAGACGAAATGTCTTCCTGTTTAGGGTAATTATAATTTGGTTTGCCTCTTGTAGAAGGTTTGGTTTGGCTTTTTCAGATGTGCACGTAGCATGATACTGAAGTGTTTGTTGGATTTTCCTAAGTTTTCTTTTAAGACTACATGCAATCTGTTTTTTATTTTATTGTTTGTTTACTGGAAATATTTTTGGTTGCTTTTATCACCATATTATGATGTGTGAACCGTAAGCAAGCAGTGCAAATGTTTCTGTACTTTGTAAGCTGTCATATCAAATAAATGACATCTTTGCCTTATAATTCATATTTGGCTCAAGATGCTGTCTTCAGTAAGACCAGGGTAATTATGCACTTCATTTTTTCACTTCTAGCTAAAATATTGGGTAATACCTTATTTTACAGTGTCACTGTATGTTACGTGTAACTATAAATTATACATAATTGCATGCAACTAACCTAAACCAAACAACCCCTAATCCTAACTTTATAGTTTGCTAACACTTTATTTTACAGTGTCCTTGTTACATGTTACATGTCTTAATTGCAGTAAATTAAGCATAATTACATGCAACTAGCCCTCAAACTCCAATCCTACCATAACCCTAGTAAGTACATGTATTTAATATTACTTAGTACTTAAATATATAATGACACTGTAACAATGACACCTTAAAGTAAAGTGTAACCAAATATTTTGTTATTGTATTATTGTAAGCAATAATGGGATGGTTAGCACACAGAATTCTGGAAATGTGCCCCTTTCCCCTATAACATACAAGATGATTTCCTTTTTTCTTCACTTAATAAAAAAATTAAGTAACTTTTAACATTTTCAACAATTTGATTATTACCATAAGGTAAGTTACGGTTAACAGATTTTTCACTGTAGCATTTTGACTAATCTTTTTACAGTGTACATTATTGAAAATTAAATCGCTCAGCAATTGCATGTACTAATATAGTGTACTATTCAATATAAAGAAATAGTTAAACATTTCATAAAATATTCTATAATGCCTTTAAACACGTTTATTAACAAAAATGGAATTTACAAATATTGTTGTATAATATGCATTTCCTAATTACCTTTTATTTGTGTAGCTAATAAGGTCATTTCTGGATGATTAAAGAATTTTCTCCATAAGGGATGAAGGCCAGTAAACTCCGCCCACTGTTCTTTTAAAACTAGTGTGCATCTCTGAAGCACTCTGACGGTGCAGAGGACACTCTTCCCTCAGAGAACAAGTGCAGGAATCTGTTCACCTGAATCGGGATTCACGGCAGATTTCTCAAAGCCTCTGCAGAACAAACGCTGACCGCTGGCCTGGCATTATCACGAATATTAGTCAGAATGAGAGGAGACAAACCCGTCCGGACAAACGGAGGAGCGGAGACTCGGAGACCGAGTTACCCCGGAGACCAGAGGGTGAAACACGCCAAAAGAGCCACGAAGATCTGGGTCAAAGTGGCGATGGGTATCGCTTACTTTCTGTGTGTTTCAGTCGCAGCTTTCTTCTTAGCCATCTACTATGTGCTCTTCTGGACACCAGATTTGAACGCTCACAGCAACACCACGAAGACAACAAACGGCTCGTGCAATCAGGGATAGTTTACATGGACCGAGACGCGCGGATGGATTCACTCGAGCTGCTACAGCTATTACACTATATACACTTTATGCACTATGCAAACTGTCCCAACACAGCACATTTATCAGTGCGGATATCCTTCCAATACTCTCTGACTTTGCTTATTTAAAATGGACGACTGATAAACGTACATTTTATAGTTGGCTACTATTATATAATTATATAATTTATATTTTTATATTAAGTTGTGTTTTTTTTTTTTTTTTTTTCCTGTACGGCACCTTATGTAAATGGCAATAAGGATACAAGATGTATTATTGTGTTATGGTATTTTGTGCGTCATTTAAGAGTCTGCACATGCTTTAATGACGTTTGTCTTTAGAATCAAATGATTTCCTTTACACTGGGGGGAAATGATTCAAATGCTATAGTAAACTCATTAAGTTACTTTACAGTGTACAGTAAAACTATCATTTTAGCCTACATAAACAGCACAATTATACTGTAAAATATTGAAAAGTGTATGGCTTTTAGAGGTATAAACATTTGAAATGTATATTATAACAACACAACAGCCTACATTTACACTTTTACAGCAAAATATGGTAGCACTTTAGTTTAGGATCCAATTCTCACTATTAACTAGTTGCTTATTAGCATGCATATTACTATACTGGCTGTTTATTAGTACTTATAAAGCACATATTAATGCCTTATTCTGCATGACCATATTCAGCATCCCTTAATCCTACCCAATAGCTAAACTTAACAACCACCTTACTAACTATAATAAGCAGTAATTAGAGTTTACTGAGGCAAAAGTCGTAGTTAATAGTGAGAACTGGGCCCTAATCTAAAGTGTGACAGAAAAAGGACTTTCCAGAATCGCCGCATGGCACATCATATCTGATAAAATGTCATTTAAATAATTACACTTGCTAAGATTAGCCATCATTAGGGTGTTGTGTGATACATTTTGTTGTTCAGTTAATGTTTACTGTACTTTCTCTGTTTATTCATCAATGTTTTCCTTTTTTATAATGGAATATAAGCCTTTATCTATATGGGATGTTAATGTTTGCATTTATAACCTCCATTCAGGAAAACTGGACCACTTACATAAAAAAAAAAAATGTTTTTAAAAAATGGACCCCCATGGATATTTCACTTTACAAGTCCTGCATGGCTATATTAGATCGTTGCTTTGTGTTTTTCACTAGTCTAACCAATACCTTTGCTGACTGCACTACACTCTAAAAAATGCTGGGTTAAAAACAACCCAAGTTGGGTTAAAAATGGACTAACCCAGCGATTGGGTTGTTTTAAACGAATGTTTAACCCAACCGCTGGGTTAGTCCTTTTTCAGCCCAACTTGGGTTGTTTTTAACCCAGCATTTTTTAGAGTGTACTAAACCAAAGTCACCAGAATTATTATTTTATCTGCTTTGATTGTAAAAGTGGAGGTCTGTTGCATTTGAGTGTACATTATAACCTGAACGTTTATGCATGACTGGAGTAACTTCTTTGTCTCCCTGCAGTTTTTTTTTTCTTCCTTTTTCTTTTTCATTTATCATCTTTGTGCAAACTGCCAGCTTTATGTGAGTTTACACATATTACTCACCTGATGAGTCATAACAGTTTTATGACTAGTGTTAAAAATGTACATCTACTCTTTCTGTACTGCACAGTTATGATCATTATGACTTTATTATGCCCTGTTTATCCTAATTACATCTGATTGAAAGTAATGATTACAGCAGGACATGACTGTATTTTACAGTAAATCAGAAATGGATTTATTATCTTCTTGATCATGCCTTTTCCCATTGTTAGTCTCTGTCAGTGTATCTTAGGTCTGTGTGCATTTGCTTGATGAGTGGATCTATTGGAGACACTGTGTCTCTTCACTTGCTCAATAATTAAACTGAACTGAAAGTTGTCAGGACACATTTGTTCTCCCTCCGTTCATACTTTCAGCTGAGGTATGGTGAGTTGAGGCTAAATAAAGACTTGTGAAATGGGACCGATATCACACTACTTTCAACACAACAGCTGCCAGTTGCAGAAAACTAACATTGACCATGTGCATCATTTTCTGATTAAGGTAAAAAGTCTTTTAAAAAGAATGATGTCAGGATGTTCTACAGTTATTCAAATAGGCTATTACTGTAAATATGCAAGGGTGTTTTTTCCTTGCTATTCTGTTCTGGAAATGCTATACTAGTTCTTGCTATTTGTTACTTTGCATATCAGTAATTTTGTAATTGTAATTGAATCAACCCATTAATTCTTGTTCATGTTCCTAACAGTAACATGCAGAAACATGATGAACTGCAAAATTAAAGTATTAAAACCATTTAATACACTAAATCTTTGTAAAAAAAAAAAATCTCCCAATTTTAATAGTTGGTCTTTTCAAGATTACCAGAATCTAATATCACTGAGAATTAGCTTCTTTTTTTTTTTTACATTATAAGTAACATCCCAGACCATACATCAGCTGAAGAAAGACTCATTTCCCAAAACTATACATGTTATTAACCATTCCACACACGTTTTAGATGTTTAACTCTTTTTGCTAAATTATACACACTTCTAATGCCAATGCACATTTTGCCCCATGTGTTCATTTAGAAAGGATTAGCATTCAGTAATTATCACAAGATCATCACAACCTGAACCCAATAAACACAAATTTCAATATGCAAACACTACTTAAGTATATGCGCAATGCATAATAAGGGCCACGTGTGAGTTTATTTGTTTGGGAACAACTGATCCAAACTAAAGTAGAGAATGCTCAAGTTAAAGGAAGCATACAACTAAAAAGGTGCAAGGACAATGAGAGAACATTATTTTCTGATGCAAGTTGTGTTGCTGTTGATCTTGGCTGTGCAATGACAATGAGAGAAGTTGAGCAGGTACTAAAACCAAATTGAAACCATTTTATTGTAACGTCTAACACTTCTATACATGAACTTGAATTACATTCATCTTTGGTAAAAATGGATAACTGTGGTATAATTGTTTGCCCACCTGTTATTTTTTTAATAGCAAGCCCAAGGAGGAACTGCAATTAGCACCGTGGCCATAGTCCACAATGTCATTTGTATGAGAAACTCAGACCTGAAGGGATGAGAATGGTGGTGTGTTGCAAGGAGTCAATAAATTTTTATTTATTTATTTTTTCTGCCTCCATGCCACCTCTGCCTATGTAGCACATTTGTTGGCTGTCCTCAATTGTTTTCAGAATAATTAGTCATCAAAAGCAGAGGAAGCCAGAGTGGTGATACTTTGCGCCCATTTCCACAGCATTGTCCTGTGGGGAGATTAACTTGGAGCCTTGCCAACACTGGAAAGTAAGGGGGATATTTCCCCTGCAGCCTGCTGGTCAGAGCTACAATGTGATAACAGATTTTCAATCTTTTAGATGCCACTGACGCCCAAATTATGATCATCCTCGTGTGAGGTACCCCCATCCAAAAATTATAAAGGCATCTATTTAGTTTCTTGTATAAAGGCCTAATTTATAGTAAAAAGACTACTCATTATAGCACTGTACTGTTAGATGCATTATTTATTTCCTCATTTATTTCCTTTATTTTAATCTCATTTTAATTTAATACATTTTTATCTAATTTGTATTTATTTATTGTAAACTAATTTTTATTTATTTTTAAAATATTTTAATCTTTTAAGTTTGTGGACTGGGTCCTATTTTATTGCGGATCCCCCTTTACCATCGGCGAGGTAAAGCAGTATCACATAGCCATGCACTCTCCAGTGGAATACATGCCTGAGCCCACCACAATGCCAGGGCCAGAGTCGAAGCCTAAGCCCAACATTGTTCCAGAGCCCGAGCCCGAAAAAATATCTGACCAGGTGTGTGTGAGCTGGCACTGGTGGAATATGAGACGATGGAATGGAGCCCTGTCCCTTTGACTAAGGCGGATGTGGATGCACTGAACTCAGCACCCCTAATATTGTTTGAGGAGATGGAGGATAATTGCACCATACCTGTCTCGTCACCCAGCACCATGCCTGTTTCGTCGTCTTTGATTTTCCCACCCTTCCTGTCTGTTCCGTGTCTGCCAGAGAGTCCGTTCCAGTGTTTTCTGCCTGTTCCACATCTGATTCTCCAGGAAGGCCATTTATTAATCCCCTGTCTTCACTGCCTCTCATCAGCCCTTCATCTCCTCCTATGCTGCCTACTCAGTGCATTGTGGATCCGCCTTGGGCTGAATGCTTGGTAATCTCTTGGATCTTCTTGGAGCAAATTTTCAAATAAGTACTATCTACTATCTAAGTAAACCGCATTTGAAATTTAAACAACTACATCTCACCTGGAAAAACTCTTAACTACATTTTGTGAAAAATTCTCAGGATTTTCTCCTCTATCATTGCCGCTTGTTGGTTGGTGCAAGATGCATTCTGGGACATATGGCCGTCTCAAGTCCGCACAAGTCACCTCTTGATCCATCCTCGATAAAAGGGGCAGAGCAAAAACACATCCAGGGATTTGAACTGTACTTTTCTAGATTTGAACTTTAAAGAACTTTAACAGTATTGGCAGCGACTGAAGACATTTCACAAGTCCACAAGAACAAAAGTACTGACAAGAACGCATATTGGAGTGGAAATGAAGCAGTCAGTCAAGTTAACATGAATAAATGGATTTCCACTCTAATCAAAAAGTATATAACAAACATGATAAATGTAACCACTTAAAAGAAAGGGGGAAAAATATGTTTTATTATACATTTTGCAGCAAGTCTGCCTGCTTGCAATACTACAACTGATGTCACAGGGTTGGTTGTCTTGCCTGAGTTCAACAGATACATGATACAGAGACAGTTAAAGACAGACAGTGGAGGACAGATATAGTGAAAGATAAAGACAGAGACAGTGAGAGATGGAAACTTGAAAGTTGGCTTTATTTCCTGCTGCTGAGTTCACTTTTAAGCCTACATTTGAAATATGATTTATCTACTCAGATGTAAAAGTCCTAAAGTTTGGTTGCTTTGCTACATTCAGATATGGAAGCCCATTTCCACCATATATTACCACAAAAAAAAAAAAAAACATGCTTTGGTAAATCATAATTATGACATACAAAATCCAATAAAGGACATTAGAAATCGAACTTATCAGAAAAATGTAATGATTGTGACATGAATAAATGTGATAATTATGTCAAATTTTGTACTGATTTTGTTTCTCTTAGGTTAGACTTTTTATGCCATATATCATTTTCTGTCTTATAATTTCAACTTTTCTCATAATTTTGACTTTTGTGTCATAATTAGGCTATGACTCTTATAGTGACTTAGTATCTAATAATTTCTGACTTTATTATGATTTACCAAAGTTTTTTTTTTTTTTTTTTTTATTATCTGGTGGAAATGGGCTTCCATACTCAGAAGTTGTAGATATGCGGCAAGCAACTTGTGCTAATCTAATGCCTTCTTGAATCCACAAGGGGGCAATGTAATACCACTGAATCTGGGATTCAATCATTTTCAAAAAGACAATGTGTCAAAAATTAACTTCATATATTTAACTTTCTATATTATGATTCTGACATAAACGTAATCTGGGAGAACATAATGTATTTTAATAGGGCCTCCAAATAGGAAATCAACACTCAAAACAAACCTGCTGAAAAATGCATTCATAAATCCACACAATATTCATTTAATTTACAGTCAATGTTATATAAATATTGTTGGCATATTTCATAATAACAACCATCTTCATACTTTTATCTGAACAAAGACGTACAAAAAAAAAGCACTTGTCCCCAAGTCAGGAACAGCAAATGACAAATATTCAGCTTTTTTCATTTTTATTACAGGCCTACCTGAACACATTTAAAGTAGCCTAATACATAAGTAATAAACAATAAATTAATGAATAGCTAGTGCAAATAAACTCACAGTGAACGAATAGTTAGCATATTTCTATTTTGGTTTATTTTAACAGAAATTTTAAAAAGACTCCTCCAGGAAGCGATGGTTTCGCACAATTTGGCCTGTGAATGGCATCTCTTCTGCTGTTGAAGAAAGCATTTCAGCATCCTCCAGATCCTCATCCGGGACCAGCAGATTAATCTGGGATTCGTTGGCAAAGCGAGGGCAGTTTGGGAACATTTTAGGTGTCATCCATCTCCAGAAACTGCTTTTTGTGTTCAGGATTGGATCAAAGTGGTATGATGGTCCATTTTTCATCCAGGCAGGAAAACATCTAGCCTTTGATGCGATAACTGGGTTTTTAGTGACCTGGTCAGGGATAGCCAGCTGGGCGGATGGCGGAAAGATGCCGCTGGGACATTTTCTGTGTCCTTTGAGCCGTTTCTCTTCATCATGTTCCAGTGCATAAGGGTTGCAAATCACATGTTCGGTCAGAAACAAATCACACACACTTTGTTTGCACAGCAAACGCTTGAGGCCACCTGGAAAAGCACCACATCCGGTTTTAGGACTGTTTTCTGGTTGCCAGTTTGCTAATTTTTCCATTGAGCCTGAATGTGTGAAATCTTCATGTTTGTCTTTTATCTCCCGTTGCCTTAACGCGTTCAACAGGAATTTAACCACTTTACCGTGGTGTTCGTGAGCGGCATAATCGAGTGGGCGTCTGCCCTCATTGTCAGGGCTGTCTGTTCGAGCGCCGTTGAGCACCAGAAGTAGTACAGCATCCAGGTGTCCATGCTGACTCGCCAGGCTCAGTGCGGTTCGGCCCGCCTCGTCCCGTCGCTCTACATCCGCCCCGCGCCCCAGGAGCAGCTGCATGAAACAAGCGCGCGTGCTGGGCTGTGTCAGTTCAGCGGCACACATTAACAGAGTGCGGCCGGTTACGCCTTCAATCGCCACACACGCATTTACCGCGTCATCTCCCAAGGCCACAAGGATGAAATGAGCAAGTTGGACCTTCCCTTCCCTCATAGCCTGCAGAAATATCCCAGCTCCGTACCATAGCTCAGGATGGTCTCCTGAATGCATATTATTAATATAATCAAATATATTCATATCTGTGTGCCACCCTCATGCAATATGGGTTGTGTCTTTCTGGGCTTTTGACTGATCTGAGTGCTTAATAACGAATTGATTTGTGAAACAGGCCCTCAGGCGAGTTTCTCTCTCCGTCTCTCTCGGCCCTCCCTGCCCTGATTTCCTCTTTCCATAAACAGCTCGATATTGCGTTGTGCAGTCCGTCACGATTGTTTGTTCTGTTCATATGTCCCATATTTCATGTGCTCTGATTCTCGTCTCTTCAGGTGCGCGCTGTCTTCTTTCTGTGGCAGAGACTCTCCGCTCGAGCGAGGTTGGCCATGTTTCCATGGTGACGGGGTGTCTGACACGAGCTGAAGAGGAACCGAGGGCAGAGAGCAGCTGTGGAGCGTAGCGTAGAGATAAATGGCCTAGCCTATATAAGAGCCTATATATTATAAATCTAATATAGAAATAAATACAGATTTTATTAATAGGCTATACATAATAGGCATTCAAACACATTTAGGCTACAAATAATTTTTTTATGGAATATTTTAATTTCTAAAGAAATGTATCCAGTAAATTCATGATTTACATTTAGATTCCCAGTTTTAATTGAATGCGTATGCGTGTGTGTGTGCATTAGAGATAAAACGTTATGTGGATTAATAGGCGTCTTTGGTGGTCTTGCCCTCCACCCCCGAAAAAAAAACCGTTCTTCTGCACGAATCAGATAAATGACTTTTTTTTTTTTTTTTTTTTTTTTTTTTTTTTTTTTTTTTTGCAATCAAAACAGTGAATTTCGCCAAAAGGCAATGGTTTTGCAGAACTGATTAAAAAAAAAAAAAAAAAAATGCATTACAGTAATGAGAACTAATCTCTATATGCTTAAGTGCATTATTGTCATGAAAAAAAAAATCGATGCAATATATATCTCCCAATATACATCTCTCAAGGCCACAATGTTGAAATGGGCAAGTTGGATGGAAATATATATATAAATATATAACTATTTGTTTCTTTTTTTTCTTAATACAACATTAAAAAATAAAAAAATAAAATAAACAATTCAACTGTTTCGGTCACATCAGACCACAGTGCGAGCTGTGCGAGCAGAACTCAGGCCGGCAGGGGGCGACAACATGCCCGAACTCAATTATAACAGCTGACAGAAAATCACGAAGAAGTGTTTTGTTGTCATGGCGGTGTTTTAAACTGCCTGACACTTCCTATAAACAAATCTTGAGTTTAGCGGCTGTTTACCAACTGGGTGTCATGTTAAAACATAATACCACGGATGTGCTTGTTTATTTACTGTGTTTTCGTGTGATTAAACCAGTCACTTTTTTTATAATCGATCTGAACATTCAGTTGAGAATAACCGTTGGTTGCTCTGAGAAGGATTAGTCAAGCCGGATTGGTTTCATTTATTATTTTCATCAAAACAGCTCATAAATAACATTTTATCGGGATGATTTCTGATTTCCAAAGGGGATCTGCTATGACCATTGGCGAATTGTGCCCTGTGAGCCGTGAATGGATTAAAAAAGGCTCTGTGTCTCAAATTGCTGGTCTGCAAACACAGGTACTATAAGTTACTGATGTAAGACACACACACATATAATTTGTTTGTGTATTGTCTAATATAATGTAATGCTGCATGTTGTATTCTTGCGCAAACTTGATTTTGAATTTTATGAACAAGCTTCTCCTTGATTCTCATTGGTTCTGATTCTTCTGATCCCAGCTTCAGTTCAATAACATAGTGGCACCCAGTGTTCTTAACCGAGCCACCCGGGTGGGACCCCCTTCTCCCATCCTGATAGAGAAACTTATACCCCGTACAGAGAGGCAGGATGATATGGAAAGCTGCAGCAGCTCCTTACGCCTCTCAGTCCTCTCAGAAGAGCGTTTGCAGGCTGCCGTCAGACTTGCCAGGAGAGATCTACGCAGGAAACGACAGGAATCCATCAGCCGTTCCTCACTTGAACCAGTGGAAAGATCCCCGATTATCAGCCCTGAAAGAAGCAACACAGATTACACTCCTCATGTGGTCTACCCAAAGATGTCAGGTCCAAAGAAGCAAATACAAAACACTGATCAGGTGCTTGTTTATACTCCTCAGAAACCCAAAAGCCAGCTTAAACAGGTCCAGACAGCCACCAAAGACCCTGACCCAAGAGTCAATAGCAATGAACCTCAGCTCAGCCAGGAGATCCGTAAATTACAGAAGGAACTGAGCACATATGTTCAAAGGATAGAGCAGTTGGCTAATAAAGGTATTCTTAATATTCCTATTCACCCAAATTATATATTTTTTTGCTTTTTAAGAGACTTGCATGTGGGGTTTTCTGCAGGACGTGTGGTGGAGGTTCTGGAGCCTGATGAGAAGCACAGGATGGAGACCCGGCGGCAGGAGCAGGCAACCCGTTCCGCACGCATCATCTATGTGTTACAACAGCAGGTCTGTAAGCACTGCAATTCATGTACACAAAGGCTGCACAGTAATATTTAAGAGTACTAAAGAGGAATTTAAGTCTTTTCATTATCTCTGCTATGTGCATACAATTGTCACATTTCACCCCCAAGTGGCAGTCGCACTGAATTTGTTGTGAAGCATCTGTTACTCTCAGCTTATTCACCATGGTAAAATAAATACATAAATAATGAATGTACTATGGATAAATGCACACAAAAACAAAAGACTGCCAATACATTTGAAAGAGAAGCACGGTAGATTTTGTTTAGAGCTAATTAATGTAAGTAACTGTAAATAATAATAATAATAATTGTATCAGACATAATTATTCACAATTCTGCTTATTCAGCATTTCTAAAGCAGTAGAAATGCTTTAAATGAATAATGAATGAATAATGAATGTATAAAAATATCCACACAAAAAAAGACCGTCAATTTAATTGAAAGAAAAGCATAGGTTTTCTACTGCTAATTAATGTAAATAATTGTGTAATAATTATAAAATAATAATTTTAGATATTATTTATAATATATTATAATCATTAATAACTGCTCATTTCACAGAAATAGTTTTAAAATGAACGTTTTAGTGCAAAAATCTTGGTAATTCCAACATCACATTTTTTTAGAATACATCATATCCAGTAGCAAAAGTTCACATTTTTCAAAGCACGTGACGCTCAAATTGGATCTGAAACTTCTGCATACATACAGTTGCAAGTAAAAGTATGTGAACCGCTTGCAGAATCTGTGAAAATGTGAATAATTTTAACAAAATGACAGAGATCATACAAAATTAATGTTATTTTTTAATTAGTGCTGTCCTGAAGATATTTTACATAAATGTTTACATATAGTCCACAAGACAAAAAATAGCTGAATTTATTAAAATGACCCGTTCAAAAGTTTATGAACGTTTGATTCTCAATACTGTGTCGTTCCCTGGATGATCCACGGCTGTTTTTTGTTTTGTGATGGTTGTTCATGAGTCTCTTGTTTGTCCTGAGCAGTTAAACTGCCCAATGATCTTCAGAAAAATCCTCCAGCTCCTGCAAATCCTCCAGTTTTTCACTGATTCTTTCTTTTCACACTGAAAAGTTGCCCTCAGTGTAAAAAGATGGATCTGAAAATCATACAGTCATTGCTGGAGAGGATTCAAATATTCAAAAGATGCTGGAAAACTGGAGGATTTTTCTGAAGATCATTGGGCAGTTTAACTGTTTTAACAAATTTTTGTCTTGTGGACTAAATGTAAATATTTTTTTATACAGGACAGTACTAAATTAAATAAAAAATAAAATTTAAATAACTAAATAAACAACATAATAAACTCTTATTTATTTAAAATTGTTCACGTTTTCATAGATTCGGCAAGCGGTTTACACACTTTTTCTTGCAACTGTATATAGACGACAAATCACGCAGCTCCTGTACTACTCTCCTTTGGAAATGAATGACTCTGGTCTGTCATTAGTCAGAGATGAAAAGCGGCTTTTGAGATTTACAACGGGACTGATTTGTCGATCTTTTCAAGATTAAAGAGATACAGGAGGATCTAGACAAGCTCCATTCCCAGAATGTCAAACACACCAAAAAGGTAACAAAGTAGATTTTTGCCCAACAAATCAATATCAAAAAAGTTTCATTTTGATTTTAGCTTTATTTTAAAGTGCAAGAATGAGACGGGGGCTTTAAATGTTTCTGTGGTTGTCTTCTCAGTCCAGAGCAATGGACAGACTGGCTGCTGCTCACCGGGGAGCTGTAAGAGCCATGCAGGTTTTTATCAACCAGCTGTCGGACCCTACGGAGAGCAGAGTGCCCACCCACTGCAAAGAGCTGGGTCAGCTGATTCGCCAACTCTCTCTCTGCTCAGCCAAAGTGCAGGTGGGACAAGGATCTGCCGTACCAGAGACAGCCCTCGACATCCTGCAGAAATTAGAGGTGATGAATTCAACACACACTATGTATAAATGCAAAACTGAATTTAATTTAATTTTAATTTTATGGTGTGTGGTTTTTTTATTCCTCAGACGCTTGACTCAGCACTCAGTAAGCAGGAGGCACCCAGGAAAAGAGACATAGATTTGCAGATTGTCAACCCAGTGGAAAAGACATCTAGCCGGGTCAGAGCCTGCAGCATGTCCCCTCCCCGTCCTGCCAGAGGCCCAGCTGTGAGGACCTCACGAAGACCCCGAAAGCCAGCTGCTGCAAAAAAGCCTAGTGGTGAGTTATGATGACCAAGGTGACGTTAATTTTTCAGAAAGCTTTTTGGTGTTGTATCTGTATATTGCAGTGGCCCCAAAAAGTATTTGGACACTTAAGCCACACTTAAAAGTGTCTGAATGTCTTTGCATTATATAACAAAACATCAAAACAAGTGGCATTTATTTTATTTCACACCTCTTCTTAGAAACGTTCTACCAGCTTTTATTTGCAGCTTTTATTTTATTTTTTCTCTTTTAATATTTTAAAAAATATAATTTTTTTATGTGACTACATTGTCTAAAAATGTACAAATACTTATCTGCGCCACTGTATTTTGAAATAAAATCAATATTGAATTTTTTATTTCATGTGAAAGTGATTTGTAGAGTGAGCTTGGTTGTTCCCTGTGCAGGTATTTGAAATCAGGGTATTGCAAAAGATTTTTGTTAATGTATGCAGGCAGCAGACTGCCAGGGAAATCCCACAAGACTTCACAGGCATTGGTGAAGGAGCGCAGTGAAGTTCTGAAGGCAGGGCTAGAGAGCCTCATGCATCATCAAAAACTCAGTGAGGCAGAAGCACAGAAACCCAACAAAACTACCAGTGCCATCAACCCAGACCATGTTAAGGTTTTTTCTTTTATTATTCATTTACTGATGTTAGTTTTAGTTATAGTTAGTTATTGTAGTACTTTACCACTATAGTACTTTTTTTTAATTCTATTTGAATGTGATGCACTTCCATTCAAAGGTTTTGGGGTTGTTTTTTTAAGAAATTCATAATTTTATAAGGAGGCATTAAATTGGTCAAAAGTAGCAGTTAAAGTTTATATTGTTACAAAAGATTTATCTCAAATAAATACTGTTCTTTTGCACGTCAGATAATCCTGAAAACAAAAATATTAAGCAGAACAACTGTTTTAAACATTGATAATAATAATAATAAATGTTTCTTGAGCAGCAAATCGTCATATTAGAATGATTTCTGAAGGATCATGTGACACTGAAGACTGGAGTAATGATGCTGAAAATTCAGCTTTGTTATCACAGAAATAAACTTTACTTAAAATGACTAAATAATTAATATTTCTGCAAATAAATGCAGCCTCGATGAGCATAAGAGACTTCTTTAATAAACATTAAAAAATCTTAACCCCAAACTTTTTAACGATAGTGTATGTTTAAAGATATCTTGTTTTTGATGACAGTTTTCAAAAAAATCTAACTGATAAGAGAAACTATGCCTCAAATTCAGCAGGCGGGTCATCTTCGTGATGTCAGCTTCCAGCAGCCCACTGTCTCATCCCGACTGAGAGAAAACCAGGTACCCCAGAAAGAGGCCACTGTGCCTTGGATGCCAACATCTCCTCACTCTCCTCCTCGCCCACGGTCAGTACATCCAGCCCTTTTATCTATTACTTAATCATATTTGTCTTGCACACAAGACTTGACATGCTTGCACATTTGTGTTCAAAATGTATTTATATACACGTGTAGTGCTGTGTCCAGCCGACCAGAGCCCAGATGTCTGTTCTCACCTCAAAAGAGCCCTGTAAAACAGAAACCACAGACCAGTACACAGCTCAGCCCTTCATCAAATAATAGGAAACAAGCCCAAAATGAAGCCCTCAGGTATGCCAGGAACCCTCTCTTATAATATCCAAAGAAATAACAATATAATTTCTTAATCATTATGACTGGGCACAGTTTATATAAACAATCATTATCACTCTGTTCCTCAACTGTGAGATGCCCATGTTCGCTGTTGAGTATGTGACTGCAGTAGATGTTCATGGGTGTGTATATTTCTTTGCAATAGGCAAGCCTGGTTGGACCGGGTGACTGCAGACAGACTGAGAGAACTGAATCGTCTGAGTAAAGAAGAGACTGACCGCATTAACAAACTCAGGTTCAACAGCAGCTGCTTCATTATTATAGTTAACCAGTGGTTCAATGAACTGTGCTCACAAAAAATGAATTATTGTGCTTGTTTAATTTAGTTAATTAAAATGAGCTCATGCAATGCATTTCTTTAACATTTTGGTGCTGAATTTAATTGGGTGCAATCAAAATGGAAGTTGACAATCTATTTACATCGTGGCTACTTGAATAATGATTTCAATGAATAATGAAAATCCAGATCTAGACAAACTAGCTGGAAATTAATTTGTGTTTTTTTGTGTGTGTGTGTCTCAAATCATCCATCTGTGTATTTCAGTTAACTTAATAAATATACCACTAAATTTTACTTTTTTATTTTTAATGTAGTATGCTAGAATAAAACATGTATGTATTAAAAATCTGTCAGTCCTTTGCATGTAGTAGGCATAACTAAATGTTAGTAAAACATTTTTTTTTTTGTTGTTGTTGAAAATTCTTAATTGAATTGCTTTGGAAAGTTTTCTTAAATTTTTGAGTGTGTTTTATGTGTATGTGGGCATGGTAGGACCACAGTGGGCTCGCCGACACAGGATCGAGCACAGGTAAACGCATACATTTTTTTCTTTCTTTTAAAAAAAAATATTGTCTGACATAGTGGGCCCTATTTTAATGATCTGAGTGCATGGTCTGAAGCACGTGGTGCAGGTGCACTTAGGGCGTGTCCAAATTCACTTTTGCTAGTTTAACGACAGAAAAAAACGGTCGGCGTATGGTCCAAAAGGGTATATAGTCTCTTAATCTCATCTGCCATTTCCTTTTAAAAGCCAGTTGCGCTTGTACCATGGTGGATTCGCTATTTACACAGCGGAATTTGCAAGCGGAAAGACTGAATGCTTCTGCAAAGAAGAATCCTTTTGTTTTTAATATTTAAAAATCTTTGTGTGCTGCTGCGTGTCCCTGTATGTGTAATAAGCAGTGTGTATGCATGTTGTGCACCCCCCTATAGGCACATATTACTAATGTGCCCTTTAAATAACACAAAGGGAAGGCGTTTTCAGTTACCTCAAAATAGCAATGCACCAACAATGTGCCTGAAGACACCTTGTTTTCAGACCATCTCTTTCAGATGGGTGCGAGTGCATTTGGTATTTAAACAACGTGGTGCTGGATGTGAAAATGATAACTGCGTTGGGCTGAAACTAGCAAAAACCACTTGCGTCGCGCCTGGCGGGTGTATGATATGGCCCAGTGAGTCTATCAGCAAGAGATTTAGAGTGTACCATTAGAGGGACCATTTCCCCCCAATATTTTTATGTTCTTCCCCTCAGGCATGTTGTGAACAGCTGTTGTGCATGTATGTTGGCATTGATGTGAATAGACAGTAATTTGTTTCTTTCTGTCTCATACTTGTACGGCAGGTGGTTGAAGCACGAAGTGACACTCTCAGAGAGCGACTGAAGGTTGCAGATAAGGTGAGAAACTCACACTTAGTTTCACTCTCGTTTTCCTGGATGAGCACTGAGACTTTTCAATCCATATTCAATTTACAAAAGGTCACATAAAAAAGAAAATGTGAGAAGGATTTATTTGAACATTTTCACCTCTTAAGCAACAAATAGAAAGGTCTGTACTACGCTGTGCTGTGTTGTAAATTCTGGCAGCCTGGGGCCAGGGCGGATGTCCTGAGCGAAGTTCTTCTGGATGATCTTCTAGAAGACGCAGCTCAAGCTCTGTGGGTGACTGAGAGGCAGCAGGTGGCCGAGACTGATGCTGAGAGGCAGCTGCGGGGGCCCACATTAGAGAGCATGTTGCTGAGGATGGAAGAGATGGAGGTCAGTGTGTAGGAGCTAAAAATACTGTAGATTTTAAGATTTGTGAGTTTGGAGTGATGCCACACTTTTTGTAATGTAATGGACTGATATTGATACTTGATACTTGAACTTTATATTTTTATTTAATTATTAATATTATTATGTTGTTAACATTTAAAATAGTAATTTATATTCAGTGATTTTTATTTGTATTTTTATTATTATTATTATTCGGGTTTTTTGCCTGGAGAAAAAACTCAATATTTTCTTTGCATCATTTTTATTGGGTCAAAAAAATAAACTGGAATATTAAATCGCCTTTCACACAAAGCTCTATTTTATTACTCAGAGAGACCAGGAAGATGTGCGTCGACGCTTTGCTATGATCTCATACTCAGACCCTCTCATTTGGGAAAAAGACACAGGTGAGACACAGGACCCACACAGGCCATTCACAGTCATAGTGGACAGTAAAGGTCTGTTCACACAGAGGACGATAACTATTAAGATAGCGATAAAGGTATAGTTCTAAAAATCTTTCTCAATATTAAAGAATAGCAGAGTTCACACCACAGCTATAATGATAATGGCACAGTGAAACGTTATAATTGGAATCACTTTCAGAACTATTTTATGATGAACAATATAAACATTGACAGCCAATCAGAATCCATACTCCTGTAACAAGCTTGAGCATTTAAAGCTGCAGACAAGCATGCACTTATAATAAACAGAACGATATCACCCGCTGGTGTGGATGCTAATATAGTTATCTTTATAGTTGTCTTTATCGTTATTGATCTTGGTGTGAACGGAACTTAAGACTGACAAAAGTAGTTATCAGTTGTCCTTTTGGAAGCATTAGAAGGTCAGTCTCTGCGTCTTCACACTTTGTCCCTGGAGAGAGAGACAAGTATGTGCTCTGCATTATGTTTGGCTGACATGACAGTGATATCCACCGGATGGCAGCAGTGTAACACGTCCTGTGTGTTGCAGACGCTCCAAGGAATATTTCCACCTCCAGGCCAGCCTCTCCTCAGCCAATCCGACTGACGAAACCAGTCCTGAAGGCTCCCGGCACGGCCGACATCCTCCTGCAAAAGCCAGTGGAGACTGGGTGAGTGACTGTCGGCTGATTTTAGAGTGTATTGACTGCATATATGCCAGGCACATTTCGATCAGTCACAATTTAACCAGTCTTCACTTAAATTTGCAGAAGAACAGCACATGACCAGAGTGTTTTTTTGCACTGCAATATCTGTCTGTTTAGGGAGAATTCAATAACAGCCACAAGGAAATCAAAATCTAAAAACGCTCTCTCCCTCCGCCTCCTCCTTCTGTAGTTCTGCCAAGAGAGAGCGGGAGCCTCGCTTCTTTCTGCCCAAAGCTTTGGCAGCAGCTGTGGCTCAATAAATGAATGAGGAAAATAAAAGAATAAATAGGGACAGTCTTGAGGGCGTGAGAGTTGCCTAAAGTGAGAGAGATGGGAAATTTAGTGGAACAGGTTCAATAGATGCATTAGAAGATTAAAACGCTTTCTCCTCTTCGGCTTCAGCTCACAGTGAGGCCCTTCAGCTCTGTGAACGCAGTGTAAACATTCAGCCTCCACTTTCTTTTCCTCTCTCAACATAGGAGCACAATGTCTAAACAAACTTCAAAGCACCATCTCACGTCTAATCTCAGGGAATTACAGCAGTGTCTACAAGGCTTTCAAGTGTGCATTCGGTCTGCTACATATTGACTGAAATGATCAGTTCACCTTTCAATAATTTATATTTGCATTTATTCATGTAGCAAATGCTTTTATCAAAGCGACAACAAACAAATCATTCTGAGTGCTGCAATACAAAGTTTCAAATGTACAAACTAGTATAGAGATGCAAGTGTGACAGTGAAGACTGTATTTCCTGTGCTGCTTTTCCTATCTATGAGTTGTTCAAAATGACTCTCAAACTCTTGAGTTTCTGAATCAGTCACATTTATGTCACTGAATGACCTCACTCGCTTGAATATTTATTGGTAGGTGGTAATATATTTTCTTTTATCTACCGACTTTGGTGAAATGACAGTCCAATAAGCTAAAAACCTTGGGTGGACATTTTTTCCACAGCAAATTATTACAAAATCTACAGCACAAGAGCTTGCACATGTGAATAATATAGAAAATATACTACATTTTATAATATAGATTACATGTAAGTGTATAAATAGAAATAATACACATTACAATAATAAATACAATAATATATACTTATAACTATATAGAGAGATGGATGGATATATCATACAGTGCTGCAGTGTTGGGAATTTGTTCACTGGTCTCAGGTCAGTGAGCATCATGCTTCACTGACTCTCTTTGTCAAAAAACTAAAAACTAAAATTGGCACCAACTTCAATCTGGAACTGGTACAGATAGAGAGGACAAGGCACTGTAGTCCTTTTATAGTAATATTTGTGTTACAATACCTCTGCATGTAAACAGCCAGTTAACATCCCAGATGGTAACCATAAGGAGCGATTAGGCTCATTTGGAGATTTGTTTATTTGTTAGATATTGTTCTTCCCATATTCCAGTGCACTCACTATGGATATTTGGGCAATGGATGTCACAGGCTGCTGAGAATTCGAGGCTGCGTGGGTCTCGGGTACTCCCCACTGCCCTGATCTGAACCTTTGTTTGGATTTATTTATCCTTAGCTAGTCACTTAATGCTGGCAGAAAACGCTGGCTCTGAAATGTCACTGCATGAGAAGGCTATTCTTTTTATGTTGTCTGTTGAAACATGAGCAATGACTGTGACAGTGATTAAGACCCCTCTGGAGAAATCCAGTGAGCTGCAGTGACTGAAAGAGATACAGGGATCAAGGGTCTATTAGTTATACTGGCAGTTGTCTAGGAGAGAAATCACATTAGAAGGATTTTTGAATGTATTTGAAAGAAGGCTGCATTTATTTGATTGAAAAGGTCATTCTGTGAAGTGTATTATTGCCATTTTAAATAACTGTTTACTATTGTAATGTGTAACTTTGAAGCTGAATTTTCAGCATGTCACATGATCCTACAAAAAAAAAAAAAAAATCATTCTAATATGCTGATTTGGTGCTCAAGAAACATTTTAATTTCAGTTGTGCTGCTTAAATTGTTTGTGGAAACTGAGACAATTTTTGATTTTTTTGATTTTTTAATGAACAGAAAGAAAAACATTTATTTGAAATAGAAATCTTTTGTAACGTTGCAAATGTCTTTACTGTCAGTTTTGATCAATTGAATGCATTCTGCCGAATAGAAGTATTAATTTTAATTAATTTAATTCACCAGTAAAATTTAGTATGTCTTTTGTTATATACAGTCATGTGAAAATGTTAGGACACCCTATTGAATTCCATGGTTTTCTGTATATGGGCATAATTAAAAGATCTTCTGGTCCTTGGCAGGTCTTAAAATTTGGAAACTAAAACCTCAGATGAACAACAACACATGACATATCACGCCATGTCATTATTTGTTTAGCAAAAATAAAGCCAAAATTGAAAAGCCATGGGTGACGAAGTTAGGACACTCTTACTGTTAACATAGGAATTAAGAGGGTAAGTAACGGTCAGGCACTGCTAATGAAATGCCTTTGATTAACTGATCACCAGCGAGTGTGATCACCTCTATAAAAGCTAAAGTTCTGGCAGTTTGATGGTCTGGAGCATTCAGGTGTGTGTTAACACAATCCCAAGAAGGAAAGACATCAGCAATGATCTTAATCTGCGAAGGGTTACAAGGCCATTTCCAAACAATTTAAGTCCATGATTCTACAGTGAGGAAGATTATTCACAAGTGGAAGTCAAAACAGACACCAATCTTTCTATTAGTGGATGTCCCAGCAAATTCACCCTAAGATCAGACTGTGTGATGCTCAGAAAAATTGTAGACAACCCAAGAACTACACCTCAGACTCTACAGGCCTTAGTTAACATGTTAAATGTTCGAGTTCATGGCAGTACAATTAGAAAAAGATAGGACAAGTCTGGCATGTTTGGAAGTGAAAGCCTCTTCTCTCCAAAAAAACATGGCAGCACGGCTTAGGTTTGCAAAGTTGCATTTGAATAAATCTTAAGACTTCCAGAACAATGTCCTTTGGACAGACGAGACCAAAGTGGAGATGTTTGGCCATAATGCACAGCGACAAGTTTGGTGAAAACCAAAAGAGCATATCAGCACAAACACCTCAGCATGCTGGTGGAGGGGTGATGATTTTGGGCTTGTTTTGTAGCCACAGGACCTGGGCACCTTGCAGTCATTGAGTCGACCATGAACCCCTCTGTATACCATAGTATTCTAGAGTCAAAATGAGACCATCTGTCCGACAGCTACAGCTTTGCTAAAATTGGGTCATGCAACAGGACAATGATCCCAAGCCCACCAGCAAATCTACAACAGAATGGCTGAAAAAGAAAAGAATGTTGCAATGACCCAGTCGAAGTCCAGACCTCAGCCTGAATGAAGTGCTGCGACAAGAGCTGTGCATAAACAAATGCCCACAATCCTCAATAAACTGAAGCAACGTTGTAAAGAAGAGTGGACCAAAATTCCTCCAGAGTGATGTGAGAGACTGATAAATCAAGCAGAAAAGTTATTGCCGCTAAAAGTGGATCTACAGGCAATTGAATGATAGTGTCCTAATTTCCATTTTTTCCATCTTGACTTTATTTTTGCTAAATAAATAATGACAGTGTAATATGTCATGTGTTGTTGTTCATCTGAGGTTTTATTTTCCAAATTTTCTAGATTTTTATTTTTTATGTCCTGATACAGAAAACCATGAAATTCACTAGGGTGTCCTAACATTTTCACACGACTGTAGTTTAGATATAAAAATGTAGTAATGTAGTATTTATTTTATAATGTACATGCTCAAGCTTTTGAGCTGTGCTATACACTTTGAAATGACATTGCAAAAAATTTGTACACTACATAAATGTGTATAATGCATTTTTTTTTTTTTTTTTTTACATAATGGATTTTAATTTCACCAATGTTACTAGATAAAAGCAGTATATTTTGACAAAGGACACTTGGAATGTACATTTTGTAATATTTCTATAATGATTCATTTTAATCGTAATGATAATTTTGCAATGCTTTGTATAACAACAAAAATACCCAATTTTGCATTGAAAAAGTTAGCATACCTGTCCTTTTTAGTCACTACATCAGGTGTACCAGTTAGTTAAAATCAAGTTCAAATTTGTTGAACCACATTGAAGAGTAAGGTCTACATTTTTTCCAACAACACTGTAGTGTGTAAGTAATAATAGCAGTTGCTTGTATACAAAGCAAGTTGTATTCCACTCAAGTTGTATTCCACTTCAGGATCCTTGCCTGCTGATGAAAAGTTGCCAGCTGGCCAACTAATGCAATTAGTTAGGAAATTGCTGTCACCAAAAGCTTTTTGCAACTTGTTCTCGGTTAATCCATCCAAAAGAAGTGTCCATATCTGTCGTCATCCTGCTCGCAGTATAATGAAAACTTGGCAACCGCTGCTCATTTAAAAGCCACATAAATGGACATTACACTCTTGACCAGAAACTTACAGTCAATCTACTCATCAGTTATCTCTTAATGTCATTTATTCTTCCGGACTCCGTCGTTCATTTTCTTCTGATGTTACAGTTCTATATACTGGAATCAACTTAATGGTTCAATCAAACTCTCAGTGAGCATTTAACATCCTTTTTGCAGCTTATTTACATCAGAATGGACTGTTATTAGGCGGATGTGGCCGAGAAAGATAAAACTCGTGGAAAATGAATTATGCAAAGCATTATGGTAATTACTCAGCTTTTAGTACAGCAACTAAAGGCCAAGGCCGAACAGAGGATTTATGATGTGAAACCAGTCAAATGTTATTTGCGTATGAATTGTGCCACTAGAGGGGGCTTCACGGTGGTGTAGCAGATGCTCATGGGAGGTCATTTAAGGAGCGGATATTGGGCCTTGATGTTGATTAGCACGAAGAGCTTATTATTTGTTGTCTAATCTCTGATTACCTGTGAAGGCAACACACTGTTTGAAACGGAAACACTGTGGAGTTTGTAAATGACACACAAACTGATTTGGGATTTATACTCTGATTCAGAAGGCTGCACACAGTTCATTTATCACTGCTAGACTGGTCGCAAAGAAGCAATGTGTGTCCTTACTGCAGCACAATAGAGTGCGGTCCATGTGGCTTTGCTTTTTAGCTTTATTATTATTATTATTATTCCAAGAACCACTTTGGCTTGAGAAAAGGGGTGTTAGAGGACCGGGGGGAGAAGCTAAAAAGCTCTGCTGGAGCATAATCAATCATCATGCCCGATTTATAATGAAACTCAATACATGTGTTTGCTTCTTGTTTTTTTTCTCCCTGTGATTTGTTTGGATTTTTCTATCAGTGGATTGTAGAGTCAAGTGTCATTTGATGCAGCAGTAAAAGCATCAACAGACCAATCTGTGCACTGAAATCACCGGCCACTCCTCTTCCATTCTAGTGCGCTCCTTCAGCATCAATACTTCAGACAATACACAGACAGAGAGGATGTCACTAATGTGGATTCTCATGTAAAAGACTAAGTTTGCACCATTTTTTTTTCTGTAGGTTGCCATTTCAATTTAACATAAAATGGCATTTGAAACATTGCACTGGATTTGATTTTATCCATCTTATCAAGATTCAAGATTCAAGAGTTTTATTTGTCACATACACAGTTATATACAGAATATACAACCAGCAGTGAAATGTAAACAGGTCCGCTCCATGGACAGTGCAAATTCACAGTTAAAAACACAAGGGGGAAATTATAATAGAAATAGAATAAAAAAGTACTTATATATATATATATATCTCTGTAGAATTATAAATAATCAAGTCAAGTAGAAGAAAAAAGTAAAAAATAAGAATAAGAAGTGGAATAAAATAATTGAAGTAGACTGTGCAGTGAGTAAACTGTAGACTTATAAATATGTGGTTAACAAATGTATAAAGAGTATAATGTGCAAACAGGTTTATAACAGGTTGTTACACAGTAACAACGAGAACAGAAAGTGCAGTGCAATGTCAGTATGTTTATCCTGAAGTGAAGTCACGTGATGTTAAGTGACTGAGTTCAGGAGTCTCTCAGTTTTGGCCATCAGGCTTCGGAAGCGCTTACCAGATGGCATCAGCGTGAAATGAGGGTTTGCAGGGTGATTAGAGTCCTTGATGATTTTAGTAGCTCTACCTTTGCAGCGTTTGGTGTAGACGTCCTGCAGAGACGGGAGAGCTGACCCTGAGATACGCTCGGATAAGTGCACAACTCTTTGCAGGGCTTTGCGGTCATGACTGGTGCTGTTCCCATACCACGCTGTTATGCACTGAGTTAGTACACTTTCTATTGCCCCTAAATAGAAAGTTTTCAGGATAGCTGGTGAAACCCTGAATTTCCTCAGCTGGAGCAGGTGGTACAGTCTTTGCCTGGCTTTTTTCACCTGTGTCTGAACGTGAGCAGTCCAGGTCAGGTCCTCTGAGATGTTTACACCCAGGTACTTGAAGCTGCTCACTCTCTCTACTGGTGACCCGCTGATCATGAGAGGGGAGTATGTCCGTTGCTGTCTCTTCCTGAAGTCCACAATCATTTCTTTGGTCTTGCCAACATTCAGAGAGAGACAGTTGTCCTGGCACCATGATGTTAGATGCTCCACCTCGTCCAAGTATGCCGTCTCGTTGTTGGAAATGAGGCCCAGGACAACAGTATCATCAGCAAATTTGATGATAGAGGTGGAGCTGTGTGTGGACAAACAGTCATGTGTGTAGAGAGAGTAGAGCAGGGGACTCAGGACACAGCCCTGTGGAGCTCCCACACTCAGGGTGATGGAGGTGGAGGTGGACTGGCCTATTCTCACCACCTGAGGCCTGCCAGTGAGGAAGTCCTCAATCCAGTGGCAGAGAGAAGGATTCAGGCCGAGATCCAGGAGTTTGGAGGTTAGCTTGATGGGAACTATGGTGTTAAAGGCTGAGCTATAGTCAATAAATAGCAGCCTTACGTAGTTCCCACTTTTGCTGTCGATGTGAGTGAGGGAGGAGTGGAGGACATGAGAGATGGCATCTTCAGTCAATCTATTGGGACGATGGGCAAACTGAAGAGGGTCCAAAGTATCAGGAATGTAGGCGCAAATGGTGTTTTTAATGAGTTTCTCAAAGACCTTCATGACTATAGACGTGAGAGCCACTGGACGATAGTCATTTAGGCAAGAGGGTTTACTGTTCTTAGGGACAGGGATGATAGTGGATTTTTTGAAGGAGGTGGGGACCACAGATGTAGTGAGGGACTCATTAAAGATAGATGTAAACAACCCGGCGAGCTGATCAGCACAGGACCGCAGAACACGGCCTGAAATACCATCCGGCCCGGCAGCTTTCCTGACGTCCACACGCTTGAGTGCTCTCCGAACTTCATCCTCTGAGACAGAGATCACGTGATTGTTGCAGCGCTCCCCTCTGCAGAGGATTTAGGGGGGAGCGCTGACCCGTTGCTCGTGAACGAGTTAAACTCTTTCTACGCTCGCTTTGACTGTAACCGCGGCAACGCGACTCCGCCAAGTGGCGCGTTAGAGGGAATTACTCAGAGAAATTACTCTTATCCATCTTATCCATCTTGCATTGAGTAAAAGTGTGCGTTACATACAAGTGTTACAGGTGGTTGTAGAGGAGAGGATGAAAATAAGTAATTAGTAATAAAAATAAGATCATTTCAGAGATGTAGCGAGTTACTACATTTTGGAAATTTACAAAGGCAAAAACTGTAAAATGTTTGTAAAGTATGCATTCAGCAAGGACACATTAAATTGTTCAAAAGCGAGAGTAAAAACATTTATAACGTTACAAAAGATTTCTATTTCAAATAAATGCTGTTCTTTTGAACTTTCTTTTCATTAAAGAACCATGAAAACAAACGCATCATGGTTTCCACAAAAATATTAAGCAGTTAAACTCTTTTCAACATTGATAATAATGAGAAATGTTTCTTGAGCACCAAATTAGAACGATTTCTGAAGGATCATGTGACATGATCTGGAGTAATGCTGCTGAAAATTCAGCTTTGCATCACAGGAATAAATTACATTTTGAAATATATTGAAATAGAAAATAGTGCTTTTAAATTGTAATAATATTTCATAATATTACCGTTTTACTATATTTTTGATCAAATCAATGCAGCCTTCGTGAGCAGAAGCGATGTCTTTCGCAAACATTAATGTTTTGAATGCTAATTCAAACCTTAAACATTACAATGTGAGCAAAGCAAAAACCAAAGTACTGTAACATTTCTCCTCAGAATCATATTCACTATTTAACTCTAATGTTCTGCAAAACAAAAACCTTGGTTGCATAGAATATATAATTTTCTTTGTTTATTTTTTCTTAACTCATTGTCAAATAGCTTCTTCTTGTTTCTTCTTTTAAGTTTAAATTAACTAAATTTAGTGAGATCTATTCATAAAACAAGAAAAATTGATTTTCCCACTGGTCCGAGAAACAAATGTAATTCTGGATATATTCTCTGAAACAAGTCTTATAATCTTATGCAAATTTGCCACTCAAGTACATTTGTCTTGTTTTAATTGATCTTGCTTGTTTTGCAGTAGAGTGCTATTGAATCTTTCACACTGTGCAACACAAACTCTCACTGAATGAGGTTTTCTAATGCGGGAGGTATCAGGACCAGAGTCATAAAGGAGTGATACAAGTTCATAAGTGGTGATATCTTATAATGTCCTGTGTCTACAGCCGCCCAAAACACAATAGAGTGACAAACACATCTAAGAGAGTGTCTGATCCCCCACTTCTCATTCAAAGCTCAAAGAGATCAATGCAGAGCTCATGGTGAGGCTGCCTCTTTCGGTTTGATCTTCATTCTCTGTTCTCTAACCTTTTCATTCATACCACCGTCTCTCTTCCTTTTTCTCAATCTACCCTTGTCTGGCTGTTCTCCCTTTCCCTGTCCGGTTCCTCGATTGTACCCTTGCTGCTGGTGATGGCCCTCTCACTGGATGAAAAGCAGCAAACTGGAGCCCTTTAGCTTTATTGGTTTTGATCTCTGGCTTCTGAATATTGATAGAGCATTGGTCGTCCAGAATCTCATCCACTGACTTTTACACGTCTCATTTCTGTTTGCACAATCTTATTACAGCTGCCTTTCACTATTATATCACTCCTGTCTGTTGAGGTCAAATGGTGTTCGTCTATCCTGTGGTCTGTTGCTTTTCTGGTCCATTCTGTATTCCTTCCAAAGAACTTCAATATGTAACCTAAGCATAACATGACACAACTGCAATGTTTTGTATGAAAAATGTACAGTATTTATATAATATAAAAATGTAATTAACATTTATTTATTACCAAAAATAATCATTCTTGCTTCAAATGTGTATCTTTAACTGAACAACCTATATTTATTTAGATTCAGTGATTTTATTCAGTGAATGATTTATGAGATTGATTCAAACCAGTGTGCTGAATTCAGACATTTTGTTTGTGAATTGGACTACACTGGTTGTGACATTTTTCAGCCATTTAAAAGCACAGCATGATACACATGCAATGTTACGTGAAGAAAAAAATATATTTATAATATCAAAAAATAGAATTTTTTTATTAAAATCCATCCATTTCTGTATAAGGTATTTATTTATTTAAAATAATTCATTGAAAAATGCATATGAACAACCAATCTGGATTTATTTTGGATTCTGTGATTTTAATTTGTCAAAATGTGTCATTGAAAGAGCTGAGCTTTACTTGTGAATTGGATTACACTGGTTGCACTGTCTGGTTGTGGAATAGAAATAGAAAATATTAATTTCTGTAAATGTGTTTACGTTCTCTGTGAAGAATTTCACTAGATGGTGCTTTACCCTACTTTTAACCTGCTAAATACCGTTCAGGTGTGCCGTGGCATTGGAGAAGTGAAAAATTAAACTATTGTTATTTTTTTTTATAGGTTAACTTCTACCCTGTTGTTATTGGCTTCCTCATTGTTGATTTAAGCTTCCCTAAGAAAAAAGTTCTCCTAACATCTCTCTTGTCTCATGCTATCTGCCAAACACACTGGAGCGTGTTCACAAGTCAACCCAGCATTGTGTCTGCTCGTATAAATCACATGTGGAGCACTGACAGTGTTTTTTTTTATTTATTCATATTTTTTTGTTGTTGTGACTGCTGGAGCTTGTGTTGAAAGGAGGAAAGGGAGAAATTCTGGTCATTATTCTTGGCTCTCCACTGTGCCTTGCCAGGCTTGTTTTGACAGAAGAAGCCTGGAAAGCCTTTGCCCATTTCACTGAGCATGTGCATACTTGTTTTTTCTTATATAACTGCATGTGTGTTCATTTCCTTCAGAACCTCGTATGACTGTTCTTGCTTAAATGACTTCAAAGCCAAATTAACATAAGGGACGCCTTTTAATTTGAATGCCTAAATTAAATGCTTACCTTGACCGTCCTTTCACCCATTTTTGTTCGCACTGTGCAACTGCTCGAAGTTTGACATTATACTCCCAGCCGCTGTGAATTCCTCACTTCTCTAGAGTGCCACAGCACGCTCGAAACGCTTAAGGTAGCTGTTAGCCAGAGCGGTATTCTATTAGCCGCACAAAGAGGCGCCTTGCGGGAACGGTAAAGGGGAAGTGATTGCACAATAGCAGCATTGGCCCCCATAATGTTCCATTAGAAAATAAATGGCCCTTGTGTGCTTTTGGTGGCCTTGCGCTTTAAGTGTCTAGACTGAGCTTGCGTCCAATATTTCTATTAAAGGCAACCTAGGAGTTGTGAGGTACTGTATTTCTTACTTCTCCTGCTAAATATGAATGGGGAGAGTGTGCTTCAGAGGGTCTGATTAACACCAAGTGTACCCAATGTGGTCCAGATGAGACGGCTAGTGCGCTGAGCTCACATGGAAGTGAACTGAGGGAGGGCTTGAGATGCTTACATGAGTGCTTTTCATTCCAGATTTAGCACCACCTAAATCAAATTTGAATATTAATTAATTTGTTGTGACTGTGCTTGGATCACTCTTTAATTCCCTTAGCAGTATGGTGGTCTGAAGCATGAATAGATCTTACTGATGTTTCTTTTTGGATAGAATGAGCTAGTTGTAAATGTTTCTGTTTTGACCATGTTTGGAATAATTTGGCTTTTTTAATGTGTTTGAAAGAAGTCTCAGCATATTAGTACAATTTCTCAAGGATCACATGACAATGAAATGTCTTCACAGTAATAATTATATATTACAATAGAAAACCAGTATTTTAAATAATAATTCACAGTATTATGTTTTTTTACTGTAGTTTTTTTTTTTTTTTTTTTTTTTAAATGCAACCTCTGTGAGCATAAGAGAAAATTATATATTATATATATTCATATGTACTGTAATTGGATTAATGCAGAGTAAAAATGACAAACTGTGCCATCTTTGGCGTAGGAACAAGTAAACCTGAAAATAATTTTTGTTGCTTTTAGAATCACACATTTAGAAAGAGAGCAAAAAGCATGAAAAATTATTCATCTTTGTTTACAGGGTTGCATCAGACACTTCGATGCTAGATGAGGAATGTTTAACTCCAAATGACCCCAGCCATCCAGTCTCAGCTGCAGGAGAAAGGACACAAGGGGCTTACCTGATTGTGCCGCCCAGCATGCAGAGGAGTATCCAGAAATACAGGGAGAACCATGATGCCTTCCTGTGCCTGGTCTCACATGAGGCTCTGGGGAGCTTCAATCCCTGGGCAATAGCAGACAGGTTTGAATCTAAGGATTTCTTTTTAAATAAAACATATCAATCAACACTAAAATGTGGAAAGAACTGCTGAATCCTATATGCTCATCCTTAGTCCCTTAACTTTTTATGGCTACTTTTAGATTAGAAATAATAGAAAATGTACTTACTATGCACATACATACATACATACATACATACATACATACATACGTGCATAGTACATACCCCTTGTACATACCCAATTACTGGTCACTGGACATTTCAGTTTTTTGGTATCACTTTATTTTACAGTCCTGTTCCCTATGTACATACTATGTGCTACTTATTGTCATTACAGTAATTGGGTACTAACCCTGAACCTACACTGTAAGTACACATACTGCAACCCCGTTTTTAGTGTTGTGAAATCTGCAAGAAATTTAATATTTTATAAGAAATTACACCACAGGCATGCTTTTCCAATAAGCCTGCGTTGGAAAAGGATCTTGCATGGCTTTGTCATTTAGCTGCCAAATTTATTTACAATTTACATTTATTTGCCATTATTATTTTAAGCAGTGACTTCAGTAAACAACTGAACTACACTCACCTAAAGGATTATTAGGAACACCTGTTCAATTTCTCATTAATGCAATTATCTAATCAACCAATCACATGGCAGTTGCCTCAATGCATTTAGGGGTGTGGTCCTGGTCAAGACAATCTCCTGAACTCTAAACTGAATGTCAGAATGGGAAAGAAAGGTGATTTAAGCAATTTTGAGTGTGGCATGGTTGTTGGTGCCAGACGGGCCGGTCTGAGTATTTCACAATCTGCTCAGTTACTGGGATTTTCACGCACAACCATTTCTAGGGTTTACAAAGAATGGTGTGAAAAGGGAAAAACATCCAGTATGCAGCAGTCCTGTGGGCGAAAATGCCTTGTTGATGCTAGAGGTCAGAGGAGATAGAAGAGCAACTTTGACTGAAATAACCACTCGTTACAACAGAGGTATGCAGCAGAGCATTTGTGAAGCCACAACACATACAACCTTGAGGCGGATGGGCTACAACAGCAGAAGACCCCACCGGGTACCACTCATCTCCACTACAAATAGGAAAAAGAGGCTACAATTTGCACAAGCTCACCAAAATTGGGCAGTTAAAGACTGGAAAAATGTTGCCTGGTCTGAGTCTCGATTTCTGTTGAGACATTCAGATGGTAGAGTCAGAATTTGGCGTAAACAGAATGAGAACATGGATCCATCATGCCTTGTTACCACTGTGCAGGCTGGTGGTGGTGGTGTAATGGTGTGGGGGATGTTTTCTTGGCACACTTAGTGCCAATTGGGCATTGTTTAAATGCCACGGCCTACCTGAGCACTGTTTCTGACATTGTCCATCCCTTTATGACCACCATGTACCCATTCTCTGATGGCTACTTCCAACAGGATAATGCACCATGTCACAAAGCTCGAGTCATTTCAAATTGGTTTCTTGAACATGACAATTAGTTCACTGTACTAAAATGGCCCCCACAGTCACCAGATCTCAAACCAATAGAGCATCTTTGGGATGTGGTGGAACGGGAGCTTTGTGCCCTGGATGTGCATCCCACAAATCTCCATCAACTGCAAGATGCTAACTTATCAATATGGGCCAACATTTCTAAAGAATGCTTTCAGCACCTTGTTGAATCAATGCCACGTAGAATTAAGGCAGTTCTGAAGGTGAAAGGGGGTCAAACACAGTATTAGTATGGTGTTGCTAATAATCCTTTATTTGACTGTATGTGTGTATGGAAGCTGCAGTGCATGTGGCCCACAGACATCTAACCTAAATTAGCTCTTACTCATTCAGCACTGATATCTGCAATTTCCTGACATATTTTCATTATGATTTTGCTTGTGCTTAAAACATGTTCCTGGATGTATAAACACTGAAAGCTCAGCTTTTCTATTTGCACCCAGAGCAACAGCAGATTAGTCATAAGCCCCAGCGTGTTTCCCACAGTGACACAGCTAGTAGGAGTTGAGATTGTTTACAGCCTCTCGGCTATAATGATCCTCGCACACGATGCCATTTTAAATGTAAATATTAGCTCTTTTTTGATGGGTGCTAATATAGAGCGTGCCCCTGTGCAAATGAGTGTCTTTGTTGTTCCACTAGTGCTCCTGCACGCCCACCCCACCATTAGCATACTTAACAGAATTTTTAAGTTGGTGCAATGCGGTGGATATTTATCAAGTCCTTCTAGTCCACAGAGAGCACACTTTTAACAGTGGTGGGAAGAGGAACACAAAAAACAGAATCTGATCCTAGAGCTGAGGTCTCATTTGTCAAACTTGATCCTCGCACCATGGGCTGTGTGGGTGGTGAGAAGAAATGTTGCAGAAATAATTTACGGAAGCAAGAAAGTGAGGAATTGAAAAGTGAAAATATTTACCTGTGTGCTGCAGCTTGAAAAAAAGAATTATTGCATGGATATAAAAATAAATTGATGGTCTATTTTTTGCAGAGGTCAGTGTAGCACCATAGAGACTCTGAATTGTTATTATTCCAGAGAAATAGAGAAGATGGGAAATGTCACGGCAATTAGTGCTGCTGCTGGGAATGGGTGCGGGCACTTGTCAGTCTGCAGTGCATTGTGGGTAATAAGAGCCTTGAAGGCAGTCAGGGCCTTGAGCGAGCACAGACTGGCTGGACTCTCTGGTTAGCTCTGCTCTTTACACAGAGGAATTTTAATACTTGCCCGAAAGGAGGAATTTAGATGATCTTATCACTGTCCTAAAGACATAGAAAGAAGTTTTTGTTACTTTTTTTTTCTTGTACCTGACACACTGAGGAAGGCTGAAGATTGAAATGCATCAGTGTGCACTTTCTTTTTTAAAACTGATTAGCCGTAATGCTTTTTATTAAAAGCTTTTTTTATTTATACAGTGTTATTTTATTTATTGATATTTAGAATTTTAATACCTTTTATTTTTAGATTTTCAGTTTGATAATAATATTTAATAATAATACTCAAGAATATTTTCTTGAAGTGATTGGAGAAATGATTGGAGGAGTCTGGATACCTCAACATAGACAAGTCGTTTTATACCGGAAGGTCCAGTTAAGACATTTTGATTTCGAGGTCAAAAGTAAACACTTCAAAAAAGAAGCATTTTTTTCCCCTTATCGTGTCGCTAGTAGTTTGGACATGGTGTTATGCACCATAGAAACAAGCACGCAGCCATTTTTAGAATTTTGTGTTTGTACTTTAGAACTTTGCAGCAGTTCATCTCTGGCTCCTCCTTGATCAGCCGTCGACCTACCTGCGCCTTCGGCTCCGTCTGGCGCCTTTTCTGTTACATGTCTGCCGTTTTTGTGTTTTTCATTGTGAACTAGTTATCCCCTGTCAGTCCTGATTAGTCATGTCTTTCACTTGTGCCCTGTTAATTAGCTCCCTCATGTGTTCTAGTATTTATACTCCTTATTTCTTTCAGTCAGGGTCTGATCTCGTCAGTGTTGAGGTGCGTTTTTACCTGCCTGTTTCTACGTGTTTGCATTAAAGTACTATTTCCTGTATTTCTTCGTCATCGTGAGCTTCTTTGATTCAGCCACCCGTGACAATATTCTTCATAATTGGATTTTTAAATAAATGATTGACAAGTTTTAGGGCTAAATATAAATATAACATTGATATAAGTGATCACCTGGATTTAGACCTACCTATAATGCATTTATATAAAGCATTCACAGGCAAATTTGCTTTATTTCCATGGCATTAAAATCAGGCTTAATATCAAATGACCTTTTATCGAATGTAGTTTTACCCATTCAGACAGGCCTTCACGTAGCACCTGCAAGATCTGTGTTTGTGATGTTTGGGTTGAGGAGGCGTGACGCAGGAAAGGGGCGTTTGCAAAATATGCTGTATTTTTGTAATACTGCTTTGTGCCACTAGTGTTGCAGAAACTACATACTTTACCTTGAAGGGATAAAATTGTCATTTTTTTGGGGTGAACTATCCTTTTAATGTAAACTGAGCAATAAGTGCTGTGAGATTGTAACTCTCTTCTCCCTTGTTTCCCCTCAGTCTGGCTGATGAGCTAATGGCCGAGGCACTGGCTGATGTGGCAGCAGAATTCCAGGATGTGTGTGAAGAGTATGCGGAAGCTGTTTTCACTTCAGAGTTCCTCCAGCCTGTGCAGTCACCCACTACATCAGTGTCATAAAAGCTCCTCATAAACAACTTACAAGCAATAACATTTTAATGTTTTTGGAATTGAAAATTGTAATATCCAGCTTTATATATGTGTGTATGTTTTTTTTCCCATGAATTACGTTTTCATGCTTTAAATATAGAACCTACTGGTTAGAGCTCAGTTTTTTACTCGGACAGGCATTTTTGCTGTAATGCGAAACCTTAGTGGGCGGTCTGAGTTCTAAATGCAAACAGATGCTTTTTAGCACACGGCTAACAAATGTCACATCAATGCGTCATAATCCATGCAACCTTCTTTGTACATTAGTCAATGCAGTAATTAGTTGCTATTCAGCATAAAATAACCTCTAGTCTACATTATTAATGCCTTGCAATTTGTAAGACTTGCACTGTTATCCAAAAATACTTCACACTAGAGGATCACTCACTTCCTCTTGAATGAGCATTACTGGAGGCATTAATGTTATCCACATCAGGACAGAAATGTGTTGCTTTGTGGACTGATTTCACACTCTAAAGCATGTTTTGTTTCTCTATGCTAATGGTCTTTAAGTTTACTAAGCTTTCCATATGTTGGGTGTGACAGTTTGTGTCAGGGCCTGAGGGGAGAATGGCCTCCAGTGGAGTCCAGATGTTAGGCAGGTACAGTATGCTGGGAATGTGCACGGACAGGACACACAGGTCCTGACTGCACTAGTCTTTACAAACATTCTTTCCATAGGGACTGTGTGCTGAAATTACACACGCCTACATCTCTTACATAACCAAGTAAGGCTATAATAATTAGAAAGTTTGGAGTTTAGGCATCAAAAATGAGGGTCTGTGTCTTGTGTGGTTTTAAAAATATTGGTTGTCCTATTACGGTTTAATTCTAACGTAGTGAGCAGATTTTAGGGAACATTTTTAACCCGTTTAAACCCCCAGATGTGAGTCACAGGTTTCTTCCATTTCTGTTCAGCAACATACTTTGTGAAAGTGCCAAAAGCAAACTAATAGCACAAATAACTGCATTTGCCAGTAAATCCAGTTATTGTGCCATGGACTATTATGAATGCCATGACTGTACCGGAAAACAGGCACCAGTTTGGCATGAACTTTTATTCATTGTGTTTTTATTGCTAGTGAAAGACACCTGTTGAATTTGTATTGTATGTATATTCATGATTTAATTTATAATGAAAATAAATGTCCCTTTTAAGCATCTCCCTGGCCTTGTACCCTAAATTGCTTTTAAAAGAAAAAAAGTTTAAATTAATTGAATCATATATTTTTTTTCCTGCATCCAGCTGGCGTAATCAGTGTTGTCTATGGCTGCGTCTGAAAACTTAGGCAGCTGCTTTATCAGACAGACTTGTAAGGCAGCATTTGTGCATGAAAGGCACCTCACAAAACTGATTTCGGACAGACTTCTGAGGCAGTGTAACAGTTTAATGATCTACAGCAAAATAGAGAGAGATTTGGTGAGAACTAAACAAATATTTAATTACTACATTAGTCATTTCTTGCTAGAAATTACATCAGAAGTGGAAAATGTTTTGGTCAAAAACATACATTTACACACAAACTGTCCAGCAAACGCAACTGTCGGACGCCATCTTTTTTTTTTCTAGCTCACCTGTCACTGAATGGAATGCACAGGATTGTGGGATATCAAAGGCAGCGAAGGACACATATATGCTGCCTTCAAAAATCCATCAGATGAAGGTCTCAGGAGGCAGGAAGTGAAGCTAACATTCGGACATGCCTTTATGCCTTCCTACCTTGAAATGTGTCCTCCGAAGGCAGCATTTTCCAGGTTTCGGATGCAGCCTATCTTTCTGCTTGTCTGGCCTGCAGGCTGTTTCTCTGCTGCTCGATGTAATGTTTGGAGTCAAAAGTGTTTTGTCATTGGATTTCCTGACTGCTACAAATAGGCCGAGTCCCTAAAGGAGTGGGCTAATGCAACATGGGCAGTTTTGCCTGGAATTTAAAAACTATAGACTTCACCTCTATCAATAGTCATTTAGAGCTATTCGAGAACAGTTATTCAGGATCCCTGGCGTGCAGAAATGCCTTATGTCAGCGGTCTTCAACCCTGCTCCTGGGGACCCACTGTCCTGCAGACTTTATTTCCAACCTGCTGCAGCAAACCTGCCTGTGTATTTTAAACAAGCGATCTTGAAGAGCTTGATTAGCTTCACCTGACTTTAATTAGGGTTGGAGCTAAACTCTGCAGGACAGTGGGTCCCCAGGAGCAGGGTTGAAGACCTCTGTCTTATGTTATAGGATGAGCTGGAGTTTGTGGCAACACAGAACACAATTTTCATACAGACAATAAGCTGTTAAATATGTTTATGGAAAGTGCACCACATTTGGCCTTGATTTTGCCACTTTTTCTTTCAATTACTGTTTGACAGCTAGCACAAGACTCATATTTTTATAGTCATTACACCCCAACATTAATCACCCGAAATGATTTTGGATGTACTGTGATGGAGTTGGTTATTTAAAGGCCTGAGGAATCGCGACACCATGATTTATGAACAAGCTAACATTTTGCACAGTCATCTTACTATAGGACTACAGAGATATACTGCTATTGGCAGGGGGAAGATATTTATTTCTTTTTTCTACTGCACAATCCCTTTTGCACTTCAGCTTTTACAATGCAGTTACTCAGTTTGCCAGAAGGCATGGGCAGCACCTCTGGTCCCTCAACTATACAACTGTTGTTTGTATCAGCTGAAAGTTATACTGTAGACCACATTTTGAAGCTCTTGTGGGATTTTTAAGGTAACAGAGTGCCTGTCAATGTTGTAAGGCTCTTGTTGAAAGTTTTCCCGTGGTTTCCTTTTGCAACAATTTTAACTCTCAGAAGAGTTTTGAGTCGTTCTTCTGTTGTGGTGACAGATTCTGTCATGTCACTCACTTTCAGACGACTAAAAAAAAACACTATCTCCTCTAACTCCTATAAGAGAGCATGTGTAATATTTTTAACGTGTAAATAATTCTATGAACACACACACACAATCCACAGGTATAAACTGAACAAATTTCACAGACATTTGACGAACATAAATGGAATAATGAGTCCCTGAACCTCAGCCTCGTTTCATTAGCTACAAAATGGCGCGTTGTGTGAAATAAACAAATCGGTAGGTAGTTCATTTAGGCCAGTGCATTTTTGTGATGATTTGTGATAGGCCTATTAGTTGGCTTGTCTGACTTTAAAAATGCACTCTATTGGACAAAATTACAGAAAATATTGTATTTAAAGTTTAAAAATCGCTACAAATATTAAAGTTAATCAGTAACAGTTTTCATTAGGTAGCTAGTACATTTTCTATACATTTTACAGGGATTTCAGAATAAACAATTATTTAAAGTTACAAAGCTCAAAAGGTTAAAGGCTCAAACGTTCAATTAATGTATTATTTATTAGTGTTTATTTAATAGCACATATATATATATATGTCATTAAGGAGGCGCTAGAGTAATATTTATTTAAATACGTATATGAATAAATAACTTTCTAGTGACGGCGGGTGGTCTGAAGCCTGCATTAATGCGCTTGGCGGTTTCCAAGTTGACTGCAGCTCGCGCAGAGCCACTGGAGGCAGTCGAACATCACACCTCGAGCTCAACAGGAGGAGAGGAGGACAACAGCAAAGTCTGCACACATGCAAACAGCCCCAAGTCCGCGCTGACTTCAACACAAGGATTTCTCTCAGCGTTAATGGATACTCCCACCTTCGCATGTCATTTCCACTGCATCTTACAACATGAAACGCGCATAGACTTTAAATCGCTTCTACCGCGCGCAGACAAGGACAGAGGGGAGAGACGTGCGTACTGTCCAAACTAACTGCAAAGACGCAGGATGGCCAAAGAGACCAGAGGGAAAGGTGAGAGATGTCTGTGTGTTGTTGTATGTATGTGATGTGACATCTCCTGGATTGACGTGCAGCTGCGGTATCTCCGCAGAAAGAGTGGACAGTCAGTTTGCTTTCTTCACTTTCAGCGTCAATCTGTTGGAATGCGTGTGATGAACCAGGGCTGTGTCTCATAACCTAGTGAGCTGCCTATGTAGGCAGCGTTTTTGGGCGTCATGGGCTCATTCCAGTGCTTATGGTTTTGAGAAACAGTCCAAACGTTGGCTTCTTCTTATCTTCATCTTAACATGTTCTCTCAAAAAAGTGGCCTTTTTCTGAAATGTAGAATATTTTTAGGATCTAGGGCAGGAGTTGTCATCCATATCTGAGCCAGGGACCCTCTACCCAGACTTCAGGCAATCCAGGGAGCCCTAATACAATATAGATTCTAGGTTTTATTGGTAACACTGAATAATAACTTTTGTATTTCCATGACTGATATTAGCCTACTGATATGCCTGTTCTAATTGTTTTTTTGTGCATGCTTTTTTACATGATGATAATACCTTAAATCATTACATTTACACATAATAATAATTATTATGAACATAATTGTTTTATTATTATTAATAAAAAAATTAATAATAGGGTTATCGTTATATAATATTGATAAAGAATTAAATTAAGCTCAAAATGCTTTTTCTTTCTGACTTGAAAATGAATAGCTTTAAAATGAACTTTTTATTTAAGCAAAAGTTATTTTGTGTGAAAACCATTGTTTCATGTTAAAGGCACAGGAGTGTTATTATGTTGGGTGCTATAGAAACACACTGATTTATTATTTGATATTGATGAAGTAGAAAAATCTGAATATCAGTAAAAGATGTCAAATTCTCTTTGGTTCAACTATAATAATTTTCATTAATGACAAACATCAAGTTTAAAGTCTTTGTTTTGTATTTCAGTTTACAGGCCTCTGCAGTAACTTTATGGACTCCCAGAAGATCTAGAAAATAATATATTAGGGTTTTTATGGATAGTGTCATAAAATAGTGTATAAGCTTATAAGACATGAATTAATGTTTTTGATGTCATTGAATTCTAGCTATAAATCTCATGTGAATGTTTGTTTCTTCTAGATTGTGGTAGAATATTACTGTACATTTAATTCATCTTTGACATAATAAGAGCCCAGCTGGAGAGTGTTGATCCATTGGTCAGCCTTTTCCTCCTCCAATATTCTTTAATCAGGGTCATTTAATAAGAACAGTATAGTGTGAAAATCAAAATGTGGTCTTCAGGAACCCATAAGCCATTCATAATGTGTGTTCCACATGCAAAGTGGTTGAGAGAGGTTTGTCTTGTCTCTGCGTGCGCCCTGTGTAGTATGCACCACATATTCAGTTTCTTACCTAAAGGTGAATTGGCCAGTGACATAAATTGTCAAATGTTTTTTTGTTTTTTTATTTCAAGACTCAAGACTGATGGGAGAGATGGAAAGGTCTCTCTGGAAGATATATATTCTGTAGGAGACGGATATGTTTGCTTTGAGTCTAGAGCTGAGTGTTGCACTGAACATCTCAGAATACATAATCTGTTTATAGCAGCACATCCAGTCCAGCATGTCAGAGCAATTATTGATCTGGAAGGAACCTTACCCTTTGCATTTTACGATTCTAAATTATTCTAAATGTCAGGTAATGTGGTGCTTTGCAGTATTTCTATAAGTTTATTGATTATGTGAGTCACATTGGCTGCTGAGGTATATGCAAGCAGAGATTTGTTTTGAGGACTCTAATGATTGTATTTTTTAAATACTAAATTTTTCCAAAGCGATGTAGCTTAAAGGATGGAACCATCCCAACCATATATACATATCTATGGTTGGAACACTCAAAAATTAAAATGGTTGTCATTTACTCTTCCTCATGTTGTTCCAAAACTGTATGACTTCTGTGATGACTTATGTGAAATATAAAAAAAGAAGAAAAACAACATATTTCAAAATATCTTCTTTTGTGTTCGTCAGAAGAAATTAAGGCGTACAGGTTTGGAATGACTTGAGGGTGAGTAAATCCTGGCACCTTTAATATGCAGAGACCACTATTAATATCATCAATTAATGGTGTGAGTTTGCGACTATCTTTTTTTATGATCAATGGCAGTTATGGGGAGTGTTCAAGAAAACCTGTTTAAAAACAATCACCATTTTAGCAATTATTTTTTGTGAAGCTGGTGGTCCAAAATTACACTTCTTCTTTTAGTCAAAATCACTTTTTCAAGGAAAAAATGCTAATTTTCAAACATGATTATGTAGATCATTGATCAGTCTCTAGGGGTCAGGAAACCAGTGAAGAGAACGTCAGATCTTAGCCTCGAGTTATCCTGTCAGTATGTTTTGTAGCTTATGATCATAAGCGTTTTATTTTTTATTTTTACAGTTTTAAGTGTATTAGAACGTGAAGCTCACAGCATGTGTCATCTGTGTATTGAACATGAAGCTCTCTGGGATATTGGTGTGACAGCCTGTCATCCATGTTGTATTTCATTTAAGTAGAACAGTTTCCATAAGTTGGATAGCGGTAACGACTGTAGACTACTAATAAGCTGCCATAGGCATTTTATTACACCTTAGGCATGTTTCTAAATCAGCCAAGAAGTTCTCCTCTCTCTGCCATATAGGAAGTCAAGGCAGTATTTGGTTTTATACATGGGAATGTGTAATTTTACAGACTCCTTTGGTTTGGTTTCAAGATTCTTAGTCAATGTTGTTGGGGGTTGGATGGGATGGTGGAATGGTTGAGTACATCTTATTGCTGTATCAAAGTGCTCACTATATTGAACAAGCAGACATTGTACAGACATCATCACTGGAGCAAAATTAGTTCCTTTACATTGTCAAAACTGGCAGCCAATCAGGTTGGCAAACACATTGGTTGACTTCATTTATATGCTAAATAGCAAGGATTCTTCATGGTTCGGTCCCAGCTAATTTTAGGATTTTTATTTATTTATTTATTATAGACAAACTTCTCCACAGAGCGCTAGCTACTCTCTGCTGTCTCAGATGAAGACATCTCTGTCCTGTGTCGGCCACCGTAGATTCTCTATATGCTTTGAAAGGGAGGGGTGAGCGGTGGGCAGTTGCAATTCACAACCTCACCGCTACATGCTAAAATTTACACAGTGCAACTGTGCAACAAATCATTTAGTTAATCTGTTGTATGTATGTTACTTTACTGTAGATCAAAGGTCATAAATCAGTCACCAGTTAGCATCCACATTTTTTTTTTTTTTCAAAACAGACACAAAATATTGTGGCGTATAATGAACAAAATCATATATACAATATGTCCCAATATACATGGGATGCTTTCACACCTGAGCGTTTGTTTCTGAACCTGGTGCGGTTTCTCCCTTGGTTCGGTTCATTTAGACACATGTGAACACGGCAATCATGCTCGGATCCGCACCAAAGCAATCGCTCCGAGACCGCCTGAACAAGGGGGTCTCGGCCCAATTGCAAACAAACTCTGGGATGGTTCACTTGAGGTGTGAAAGCAATCCGACCCAACGGACCAACGAACCAAATGGTATTATAATTCATAACGGGAATCATTCTGATTCTGTGAGTCAGCACATCACACTTTGAAAAACAAAAGAGCTCCTCTTCACCTTAAAATGGTCTGTAATTGCGTTGTATAAATGTAGTATATAATTTAACAGCAGGAATGAAGGCTACATATGTGTTGTGTTTGCTTGTGTCTCGACAGTTATAAATAAAGCCACAATAAGCTCAGCGTGCAAACTTGTCAATCATCTTGATGGATGATGCAGAGGGAACTGCTTAGACCAATGAGGACAAAAGAGGACAGTTGTACTCGCATGTGACTTGCATAAACACATTTTAGTACGTTTTGAAAGGTTGCCTTATGAAAGCGAAACTAACCAAGGAGAAAATGCAACTTGAATCGGTTCTGTCGATTGCTTATTGTTATTCATAATGGATAGAAAACATGCTGAATGTCATGACAGTGGGATCTAAAAGAGACCTACAGACCTAAAAAACTTTACTTTCTCCAATCGATCAGACTCACTTATAAATGCAACATCTAGTCAGTCATTCGTAACACTCACATGAAAGAAGAAAATATAACTTTTTTCCCCAAAAAAGTATATATTTTCTAATCATCTTAGGGAATTAGTCACCTTTGAATTAGAATTTTTGTTATGAAATGTTTTTTTTAAATGAAATATTTGTGATTTTGTACTGGCCAAATCAGCAGTCATGACTATTGAGGTTTTAATATATCTTATTAAAAAGTTGCATACAAACCCGATTCCAAAAAAGTTGGGACACTGTACAAATTGTGAATAAAAAAGAATGCAATAATTTACAAATCTCATAAACTTATATTTTATTCACAATAGAATATAGATAACATATCAAATGTTGAAAGTGAGACATTTTGAAATGTCATGCCAAATATTGGCTCATTTTGGATTTCATGAGAGCTACACATTCCAAAAAAGTTGGGACAGGTAGCAATAAGAGGCCGGAAAAGTACATATAAGGAACAGCTGGAGGACCAATTTGCAACTTATTAGGTCAAATGGAAACATGATTGGGTATAAAAAGAGCCTCTCAGAGCGGCAGTGTCTCTCAGAAGTCAAGATGGGCAGAGGATCACCAATTCCCCCAATGCTGCGGCCAAAAATAGTGGAGCAATATCAGAAAGGAGTTTCTCAGAGAAAATTTGAGTTTGAAGTTATCATCATCTAGAGTGCATAATATCATCCAAAGATTCAGAGAATCTGGAACAATCTCTGTGCGTAAGGGTCAAGGCTGGAAAACCATACTGGATGCCCATGATCTTCGGGCCCTTAGACGACACTGCATCACATACAGGAATGCTACTGTAATGGAAATCACAACATGGGCTCAGGAATACTTCCAGAAAACATTGTCGGTGAACACAATCCACCGTGCCGCACCGTTCTGTGGTCAGACAAATCAAAATTTGAAGTTCTTTTTGGAAAACTGGGATGCCATGTCATCCAGACTAAAGAGGACAAGGACAACCCAAGTTGTTATCAGCGCTCAGTTCAGAAGCCTGCATCTCTGATGGGATGGGGTTGCATGAGCGCGTGTGGCATGGGCAGCTTACACATCTGGAAAGGCACCATCAATGCTGAAAGGTATATCCAAGTTCTAGAACAACATATGCTCCCATCCAGACGTCGTCTCTTTCAGGGAAGACCTTGCATTTTCCAACATGACAATGCCAGACCACATACTGCATCAATTACAACATCATGGCTGCGTAGAAGAAGGATCCGGGTACTGAAATGGCCAGCCTGCAGTCCAGATCTTTCACCCATAGAAAACATTTGGCACATCATAAAGAGGAAGATGCGACAAAGAAGACCTAAGACAGTTGAGCAACTAGAAGCCTGTATTAGACAAGAATGGGACAACATTCCTATTCCTAAACTTGAGCAACTTGTCTCCTCAGTCCTCAGACGTTTGCAGACTGTTATAAAAAGAAGAGGAGATGCCACACAGTGGGAAACATGGCCTTGGCACAACTCTTTTGAGATGTGTTGATGCCATGAAATTTAAAATCTACTTATTTTTCCCTTAAAATGATACATTTTCTCAGTTTAAACATTTGATATGTCATCTATGTTGTATTCTGAATAAAATATTGAAATTTGAAACTTCCACATCATTGCATTCTGTTTTTATTCACAATTTGTAGTGTCCCAACTTTTTTGGGATCAGGTTTGCAATATTATCCTGAAATGCTTTTTTATTATTTACTTCATAGTCAACATTGACTTCAGCATACATTATTTTGGGATCTTTGATTGTTCAAACCTTTGTTGGGAAGAACATTTTTCCAACTTTAATTGTGTGCCCCTGCTGTATATTTTATTGTTGATGCTCATTCTCTATTGGTCAGGAGGATACAGACCTCTAAATGAATATTAGCATTTATTCTGTTATTTAGAAGTGATATTCCTTCAGCAGAAGAGCCCCAGAGTGCATCAAAGACGGTTTCAGTGAGTCAAACCATCATGTCATGTTTGTCTGTAAGTCTAGCTCTGCATGATCTCAAAGCTTCAAAGGGGTGCGATTTCCCTCTGCACAAAATTCATTTCATTTTGTGCACAATCCATCCATGTTGCCTTTCTTGGAATAAAAGAAGGCTTTCTGGAAAAAGAGATCTAAGAACGCATCTCTACTAGGAATTTATTTACATGCTCAGGCTGGTGAAGGTCTCTATAGAAATGGTTCACAATACAGTTTCAGATGTAAGAGGTAGATGTTTCTTCACATAATTTCTTGAAATATTAAAATTATAGTAATGTACTGTTACATGTTTCATATGTACATATAGTCTTGGGGTCATAGTGGGTGCACCAGTGATATATAGTTAATCTTGACCACTCAGGAAGTGACCTTTTAGTGGCAGATAAGCAAGTAGCATTTCTGTGTTAGTTCTCAAAAACTAATTTTGCTTGACTTTGGTTGATAATAAAAACTGGGAATACCGGATTTGTGTTCTTCACAGTAGTAAGACTGAATTGCAAAGTTGGTTTGTTTTTGCCAAACCAATTAATGTGCCTCTGAGTCAAGGAGCTTTCCTGTGGCGTCCTGTGATGTACATTCAAATGAGAACCATTCTGTTTCCTTTTTTCCTGTTTTGTTTCCCGCTGATGTTTTTTACTGGGTTTTTGATTGAAGGCATTGTGACACTATATCTGTATAATGGCATTTCAGTCAATAGTGCTCTCTATATCTGTGGCTGTCAGGCCGCGAGACTCAGATGATCTAGTATTATCTCACAGCAAACAGCATGTACTTTGGTTTCACGTTTATTTTGTTTGTTGCTTGGTTTTTGTCACTGAGAAAATGAAATTCTATTTTTATCCACACCCAATAATTCAGCACTTGCTGCACCCACGCAGTATAGTGCGAAATGACTGTTATTCTCGTTAAAAACATCAAGGACGTTCTACTTGATGGAAACTCATGAATTTTTGTAACCCAGCAAATCATAATAGATCACCAAGCATCTTCTAGATCGGTGGCTCCCAAACTGTGAGACCATGCACCTCGATTGATGCATGACAAGAAAATTTGCAATTAAATTTTATTTAAATGTTAGTTTGTTTCTCTTCTTTCCTTTACTGATCAGAATTTTTAGATGCAGCTCTTGTTGCGTCCTTCTGCAAGGGACTGATAAAAGGGTTGTCATTCTGTACATACTATATTCTACTATATACTGTACTACCATTAGGGGTATGACAATACACTTAGCTCACAAGACGATACACGATATTGGGTTCACAAGAATGAGACGAGACAATATTTTAACTAGAGCCTGACTGATCTGGGTTTTTGGGGGCCGATACCAATATTAGGGAGTAAAAAGTCTGATATTGATATATCGGCCGATATTCTTTGTGTATATTATAGTACAGTACCAGTCAAAGTCTGGGCACACTTTCTCATTGGTATTTCCCACTTTCCCATCCTATTATACATCTCCTGAACAAGTACAGAATCTGATCAAAACACAGGAGAAGAAGAAGCAGGAACAAGCAATCTCTTATGCAGATCTATATGGAAAATAACGGGATCATCAAACTGGACTTTAAGACATATCAGACTGTTATGATGATACTCGACAAGACAGGCATTTTGACATCATTTTGTGTGAATATTTGCGTGCTTTGAGACATTTGGGCGCGCATTCATATCGGTGGCATATCTGCGCCATATATGCTGATGCTGATCTGCGGCAGGCTCATATCGGCCGATAAAATTGGCAGACCGATAATTTGGTCGGGCTATAATTTTAACACTATTTTTAAGAATTACAATAATGAAATTACGAAATATGCCAGGAACATTTTTATTCGACTGAAAGTAGCAAAATGCAGATGCATTTTGAAATGTTAACTAATCATATTTTAATAAATGTCATTTCAGTTCTACTTTCTGGGTATGACTCAATTAATAGACAGAACAAAATAATGCAAGCACTGTAAATGCCACAAACTGTACTCTGTCATGCTGATATCGCAAGATAAATGTCCACCTTGACGAGAAATAATATTTTAATAGGCGGCGTTTCACCTTTGTTATTTAATATTATTATCAAATAATAATAATGAATTAAATAATTAAAGGATTAAATGGGATGAATAAATAAGAATGATTAAAGAAGTTTGTGGTCTAATTGTAGTTATTAGAAGCCCAAAAATTGTATTAGCCTAAAAATGTCTCTAATTTCATTACTCAATGATAAGATAAGACAAATAAAATGAGAAAATATTAATTCTATTATTTAAAAAAAAGGAAAAAAAGAAAAAAGGAAAAGCATGGGCTCTGGTGGTGTCATGCTATTATTCTCATGACACAAGTTCACGTCACACACCAAACAAACAACTACCATTCAAAAGGTCAGAAAGATTTTTTTAAACGGTAAGGATGCAGTTTAATTTTCTTGAGCACCAAATCAGCAAATCAGAATGATTTCTGAAGGATCATGTGACACCGAAAACTGGAGTAATGATGCCGAAAATTCAGCTTTGCCATCACAGGAATAAATTACATTATACGTTTTTTTTAATATTAATTACAGTAGAAATAAAACAGTTGTTTTAAACTATAGTAATACAGCTCCCTGGATGGGGAGCATAAGAGACTTATTTTAAACAAAAGAAAGAAAATCATACCAACCTCAAACTTTAGAGCGGCACTGTATATGACCTCCATGTTTATTAGTTTTGTTGACAGTAATACTTTTTTGGCACTGTTGACAAAATGTCAACGTAGCAATTTGTTGTTTAAATGTTAGTGAAATTTATTCTGTGTTTACGACATGGTGTGCAGTACATGTTCTCTTCATTGGAAGTTGTAAAACTATGACAAGTGATGGCAGGTCTGTCTTGGGCGGGTCAGTCAAATGGAAGATTCTGAGCCTTCTAGAACTCGTGTATCAACAAGTAGAAACCTTAAACCTGCCTGATATCTGCAAAAATTATTTCCCTTACTAAAATGGGAAAAACTAAATGTCTCAGTCCCATTTTTCTCATGCTCTTTAGCTGTTAATAAAATGCTTAGAAGCTACCTGACACCTCATTACAATTGGAACAATTCAGGGCAGATTCAGGTTTCCTCAGTAATGATTGTGTTCTAGCGAACTTGCACAACGATTTGGGTAGATCACGGTGCTAAAAATAGCCTTGCACGAGAGGCAGTGACAGACTCACTGCTACCCTGTGGTCCTGTGAGAGAAAGAGAGAATGACAGCCTTTCATGACCGTATGTAGTGCTGCAGTCTGGCTTTTGTGTGTTTACAGGCAATTCAGGTTTCTATTTTTTCATTGTTATTTTGATGCAATGATTCTATGAGATGTGAGACTACAGTATGGTTTGGCTTCATTAACCAGGGGCTATAGCTTTAACTAGATGAGATAAAATGTGCAACTATGGTATATAAATGTTTTATCTAGATGTTTTGTTGTAGTAGACAGATGGCTCTTTTAAAACATCTGCTTTAATAAAATTAATAAATAAATCTTTTTCATTTAATTCATTTTCTTTGCTTTTGGTGGTGAATTGTTACTGCATTTATGGGGATTTAATTGATCTTATGTACATCTACAAATAACAATGATGTTTGAGTGGAATTTCTTTCTACTTTCTACTATGACTGAGGTAAACAAAGGCCATTTCGATTTTGGTGTCCACTTTAATATTGCTCCTGCAAAGCGATATTGTGAATTTAATTATTTATTTCTGGATTTCTATTTTTGTATACTTATTCTTTATAATTATATAAAATATTATTATTATTATTATTGTATTTATTTTTTTTACGGGTAATTCCAGTCCTTGTTTCTGATTGGTCAATAGCTGTGTTTTATTTACGATAAAACATGGCTATTACCGCTTCACCCAACGGTTCTGTGCATCACTGCACAACACCCTTAGTAACCACTCTTAACAACATAAACATTATGTTTGTTCTCAATTGATATTGTTGATTGAAGTTTACTGTATTATGTAGAAGAGTATTGTGAGAGAGATATCTAGTGACCAAGTGTATTACCTGCATTCAGATTTAGCATTTTCCTTCAGGTCAGCCTTATGTTTATAACAAAAAATCGGTTTGAAATTAATGTCCACTGCAATATATCTTTTCCTTTTAACAGTTAAGGGGTTTTCCCATGCCCTGACACTGACAGCTGTAGTCAAAGCATATATGCAAATTTGTCTTGTTGTCTCTTGTTCTATGTTCACAACTAGAAGCCTGTATTAGACAAGAATGGGACAACATTCCTATTCCTAAACTTGAGCAACTTGTCTCCTCAGTCCCCAGACGTTTGCAGACTATTATAAAAAGAAGAGGGGATGCCACACAGTGGGAAACATGGCCTTGTCACAACTCTTTTGAGATGTGTTGATGCCATGAAATTTAAAATCAACTTATTTTTCCCTTAAAATGATACATTTTCTCAGTTTAAACATTTGATATGTTGTATTCTGAATAAAATATTGAAATTTGAAACTTCCACATCATTGCATTCTGTTTTTATTCACAATTTGTACAGTGGCCCAACAGATCGGATTTGTAACTTCTGTAGCTGTTCACGATAAGGGGCTATTTTTTTTTTCCAGTGGAAGGAAGGCTTTTAGTGATTTTACTTAATGATAATTGCATTGATACATATTTTTTGGCTTTAATATTTGTATTGTGTGATAACCGTTTTATAAACCGCTTCACGTCGTGCCTAACAACGCCCTTCAGCCGTGACAGCACAGCCTCTCAATTTTTTCAACCAAGAAGAAAGCACTATAAATTGTATAAATAGTAAAATACGCCAAATTAATAACAAGTTACATTATTCAATATGTACATATTTTTTTATTTCTTGTTTAAGACAATAACAGCATGACATTTTTTTTTGAGGTTCAAAGGGGGGTGTTAACAAAAACAAATAATTATTCTTGACTATATTTTTTTTTACTTATGTATGCATTGCATGCCATTGATGCCATGTAGGTGTTGGTGATTAGCATGCATTCATTTAATACAACAACATGATCAATAAGGATATAGATGATGACGACTGTGTACTTCATAATTGGATCTTTATTCCTAACATTTTCACCTTTTCACATGACAACAAGCACTTCCTTTCAAAGCTGTGCAGATGTGTTTTGTTGAACAGTTGAGGTGGCAAAAACTGATCACAAATTGGAAGCGATACGACAGCACTGTCTTGTTAACAGAGTGTCTCGATTGTGTTTGTATTCCCCGGTTATGTAAAGGCACAATTAACACCCATCAGAGCGAGTTTCAGTCCTCAGCTGAGCTTTGGCGGAGGAGGCGGCTCTCGAGTAACCCAATCAAGTGGCTCTGTTCTCTGCAGTTTACTCACAATCCCCTCTTGATGTTGTGACTCTGAGGTTTTCCCACTGTATTCTCCCCCGCTTATACTCACCTTTGCATGCCGTCTGTTGTCTGCATGCCCGTACCCTTTCCACTTAACTTAGTCTGGTCCTTCTCTAAACCTTGAGCACATGATATGATTTTGCTGTCTTAAGACAAATTTTCAGGAATATTGACCAGTCAGCATTGTCAATCATATCCAAAGTCCTAAGATCATGGATTTTGCAAGTCTCCTTTGGCTTTTACCCAAGATGTGACAAGCAACAAACGTAAAGGACTGAAAACAGTGGACTTTTTGTAGTATTTGCATTGTCTGGCAGCATCAGCTTTTGCAATTGTGGTCTTTTAGGCTAGTATCACAGTTCTGCTTCGTAATGCTAAGTTATTTATCACACTAGTGTTTTTCTGTGGCATATGTGCCGTTTCACAGCGTGTGCGGTGCTGCTTTGAGCTGCCAAACGGAGGTGTTTACAAGCCGCACGGCACATATGCTGCAAGCGCACACACTTTCTTTGGTAATGCAGCCTTAAAGATGAGAGTATTCCTCTGAGTAATTTAATGAAACAACTGATTAAGAACTGGTGTTGTTTTATGCTTGTTTCTTTCTTAAAAAGTATGTCAGTCTACAGTTTGATTTGTTCAAGTGGGCATCGGGAAAGAACAACATCAATTACATTAACACTGCTGGCATAATTTACCCCCTACATTTTATAATTGACCCCATTTTATTTTCTTTAAAAACTATAAATAAATCAAATTAAATCATTTAACTACAATCATTTAATCTGGACTGATGGGGAAAAATTATATACAATTTATAATTTTTTTTTCTCCAATCAATTTATAATTTATAAAAAAAAAAAGTGTGTGTGTGTATGTATGTGTATTACAGTGGTGGCCAAAATTATTAGAACACTTGGAATCTGGGAGTCGTTTTATTGGGCCTGGATTTATTTTTCAAGAGGACAATGAGTTAGAAAAACATTCTTCTAACTATTGGTGGAACTACCTGCGACAGAAGGAATCTGCTGGAACTAGGGTCATGGGTGGCCAAGGCTCGTTGATGCTTGTGGGGAGCAAAGGCTGGCCTGTGTGGTCCGATCAAACAGACAAGCTACTGTAGCTCAAATTGCTCAAGAAGTTAATGCTGGTTCTGACAGAAAGGTGTCAGAATACACAGTGCATCGCAGTTTTTTTCGTATCACTCGGGGTGCCCATGCTGACCCCTGTCCACCGCCGAAAGTGCCAACAGTGGGCACGTGAGCATCACAACTGGACCACGGAGCAATGGATGAAGGTGGCCTGGTCTGATGAATCATGTTTTCTTCTGCATAATGCAGATGGCCGGGTACGTGTGCGTCACTTACCTGGGGAACACATGGTACCAGGATGCACTATGGGAAGAAGGCAAGCCGGTGGAGGCAGTGTGATGCTTTGGACAATGTTGGTGCTGGGAAATCTTGGCTCCTACCATCCATGTTACTTTGACACGTACCACCTACCTAAGCATTGTTGTAGACCATGTACACCTTTTCATGGAAACGGTATTCCCTGGTGGCGGTGGCCTCAGCAGGATAATGCGCCCTGCCACAAAGCAAAAATGGTTCAGGAATGGTTTGAGGAGCACTAGTTTGAGGTGTTGACTTGGCCTCCAGATTCCTCAAATCTCAATCCAATTGAGCATCTGTGGGATGTGCTGAATAAACAAGTCCAATCCATGGAGGCCCCACCGCACAACTTACTGGACTTAAAGGATCTGCTGCTAACATCTTGGTGCCAGATACCACAGCACACCTTCAGGGGTCTAGTGGAGTCTATGCCTTGACAGTTTAGGGCTGTTTTGGCAGCAAAAGTGGGACCAACACAATATTAGCAAGGTGTTGGTCATTATTAACACCTCCCAAAACTACTAGTGTCATTTTTACCGCGCTATTACACATCTCCTGAACGAGTACAGAATCTCCCAATCAAAACAGAGGAGAAGAAGAAGCAGAAATGACCGAAATCATATGTAAGGAGATGTATATGTAAAATAACGCGATCATCAACATGAAACAGCAGCATATAAATCAAAACTGCCTAATGTTACTGAATGAAATGTCAACCCCAGACGAGCTTCATCATTATGAATCAGATCTGGACGTAAAGTTAGTATTTTGCAAAAATGTGATTTTCTCAGCTTTATGCTTAAAATTTAGCTTTTTTGTGAATGTTGCAACATTCAAGTGTTGATTTAAAAAAGAAAGCACTTGTGAAAATGACCAAAAACACTGGCGGTGACCGGCAAATTTCATGTTTACGTTCACTTAAGACATAACCGACCATGTTTAAGATGATACTTGACAAGACAGGCATTTTTACATAATTTTGTGTGAATATTTGCGCGCTGTGAGACGCGTGGGCATGCGTTCATATCGGTGGCATATGCCGATATATCTGCGACAGGCTCATAGTCAGTAGAAAATTCTTAAAACAAATGAAAACATACTTACAGGCTGTGTCTGTGAGTCAGAAGCGCCAGACTGCCTTTGTGCACAGCTGGCCTTGTACTCTCCCAGGTTCTGGAAACAGTCCTCCGTAAAATGCGTCGAATATTTGGGTTGTACTGTTGTGGAACAGTGTTGTAAATAAAGCATAACCACTGTTTTCTAATTGTGTCCTCTTTTGGAAGGCCAAACAAAGTAGTTTGGCTTTTGCGATGAAAAACACAGAGTCTCCACGACATGGCTGCGCCGGCGACAACAATACTACAGCGAGAATAAAAGTCACGCCTTCTTTCTTTGCGTATACATTTGGGCGGTGTTATGAAACTCTGCCCCCACAGACTGACGTAGATTTGTGGGGGCGTGTTTGAATGAAGCATTTTAGGAAGGCGTGGCTGAGCCTTAACTTTTACAAAAAAATATATTTTTGGGTTTGAGACTTTGAGCTTTGTAACTCTGCAGATCTTATACATGCACAAACAACTACATGACACACTAAAGAAAAAGGAAAACAAGAAATTGCATCATATGACCCCTTTGAACCTGTGACTTTGGCAATGCTAGTGTAACACCTCTGTTTGAGCTGCAGGAACATGATAAATTAAATCCGTTATATATCCTGTTTCACTTGAAAATACTTCTCATTATGCATAAATAAAATGTGGTCAAACATCACTTTTTTTATTTTCATAGGGGAGTGATCCATGCCAGCACCCCCTCCCCCATCAAACGTCTAGACCTTGCAAAGTATGCCATTATGGCCTTCATTTATTGTCTTGAGACACACACACACACACACACACACACACACACACACACACACACACACACACACACACACACACACACACACACACACACACACACACACACACACACACACACACAAAAACAAAAAAACTTAAAACCATCCTTCTGATGCCATAATGGCCTTTACCTCAGCACTTTTCTCTAGAGGGGCTTTAACATGAGGCAGATGAGCAAATTAGTAGAAATGGTGGAGGAGCTTTTTGAGTGCGTGGGTGACAGGGTGAGGCTTAAGAGGGGAAGAGGAAGGAATTGAATGTTAGGAGAGAAGGAGGGAGAAAGTGCAAAAGGGAGGGTGAGATATAAAGATTAAAGAAAGAGAGGAACGCAAGATTGCTGGAGGAAAGCAGCTGCTATCTAGCAGTTATTATGTTTTTGATTAAGAGCAAGTCTCTCAGTGATTCGTGTCATGAGTGCTCAGGAGAAAATGCCATTTTTAGTGTGTGCTGCATTGGAGAGGGGACATATCCAACAACGACCCTAATCACAATCCCTAACCCAGCACTCATAACTCACAACTCTAAAATTAGGTGTATAGTTACACTGGTTATGGAGCAAACATATATCTGTTTGAATTGGGTTTAAATCTGTTCAGTAAACAAGAAGTTCATATCGAGTAAATTACATTTTAGACACAACATTTACAGTTTTTGTTCCACCTATAAAAATAGTTTGAAAAAATCCACAGCAAAATTAACTGTTGAAAGTCTCCAAGCAACCCACAGTAATGGTGTTCATTTTTGAATGAATCAGTGCTTTTGAATGAAATGGTTGAGTGAACGATTCGGTAACACTTTACAATAAGGTTCATTAGTTAACATGAACTAATAATGAACTGCGCTTATAAAGTATTTATTTATCTATTTTAATGTTAATTTCAACATTTACTAATACATTATTAAAATCTTGTTAACATTAGTTAATGCGTTGTGGACTAACATGAACAAACCATGAACAGGTGGATTTTTATTACCTACCGTTAACAAATACAGTAACAAATGAACTGCTCATGGTTAGTTCATGTTAGTTATACATTTACAATAAGGTTTCATTAGTTAAGTTTTACCAACGATTCAGTTTTAGGGGCTTTTTTTAACATTCGTTATGCCAAAGCTTTTGCATCGCTACTGCGTGCAATTAAATGCATGGTGAGCGTGTAGTGGCTTAAAAGATGTTGATTCTGTCCTGTATGGGACCAGTATATCAGTTAAATATACTGATTAAATATATCAAATATATAAATATTAGAATCTTCTTTTATAAGAAATCTTGGGATACATACATACACATTCATTTGTTAGATGTCTGAAGGTAAAGTATGACTTGTCCTAAGACAAATGAGACAAGCTTTTAGTTTAATTTTAAAGTATAAACTCAGTTTTGAAGTTTTAAAGGAAGGCTTTTTCAGCATGCATTCAATTTCATTTAATTCCCTTGTATGATGATGCAATTAAACAGAAGAGCGCACATGCAGCTATCCTGACCTTGATGAAGCTGGCCAAATGATTTGTCATTGTATAGATCTGGTTTTCTTTAAATGTATCATTCATGAGACCACGCCAATTTCATGGCTGAAGTACATTCTCTTCTCAGCCAGATTTTTTGTGTTGCTGTTTTAGTGCAAAAGCATCACCTGCATGACTTGCTAGACTGAAGCCAGGCAAACAATGCCACTTGTAATGAAATTCATCTCGATTCAGCTATGGAGTGGTTTATAATATTGCTTTGATTATAGCTTGCAAAACCATGACCACCTTTGTTACTGGTTGAAGCTATTCATGTATTCTAATGCGTTTTTCCTTTGCCAAAAAAGTAAACCTTTCCCTTTCATTCCAGGGTGAATTATGGACGAATGTGATTAGAAATGTGAAAATGGGAATGCTGAATAGACTCAATTAGAGATGCTTTAGTGCAAGAGCTGAGGTTATATCCACCCTTCTGTCTCTGAAGACAGGCCTCACTGGACTTTCTCATTCAAACTAATCTGCACCTCTTTATCTCCTCTGTAAATCTATTTATCAAGCTTTAAAAGCCATTTCTCAATGTTTAGAAAGCAATAATGAAACGGTTCCCCCTGTCCTCCTGCATCCCAATGGGAAAAGTGTTTAATCTCCATCAGTGTTTAAAATTGTATATGTTTTTGTTCGCTCACCGATTACCATCACTTATGTAAGATAATTAGTTCAGTATTTATATAGTAACGTTTATTTAATGTATAATCTTCATCTTAAATTTAAATGTGATATTATAAATCTTATATATGCGGTTGCCTCAAGAATGTGAAGACTTAATTTGGACACCATATTATGTTATTGCATTAGATAAGAAAATATTTGTTTGAACAAAAATGTTCGGTTTTAAATGATAAAACATTAAGTTAAAGGGTTAGTTCACCCAAAAATGAAAATTCTGTCATCAAAGTTCATAAAGAGATGGTAAAACTAATTCATATGAATTGAGTGGTTTAGTCCAAATTTTCTGAAGAGACATGATCACTTTATATGATGAACAGATTGAATTTAGGCTTTTATTCACATGATCAATTCACATTGATCACCAAACATAAACAGAAGCTCAACGGAACCTGCCTGACACGCAATAACTAACCTCAGTAACTAAGGTCAAACGTGCTGCGTAATAGGGATGTGACAGGAAATTTTCCCACCGGTTAATCGTCGAGTGACAACACCGTAATACCGGTATCACTGGCGGGGGCTTTTAAATCGCTAATTCTAAACCGAAAGTAAAATGCGCACAGCCGCTCAGGCATTCATAACCGAGCGGAGCAAAGTGAGTTTTTTCAATGAATTCCTATGGAAGTTGAGCTTCCATAGGCATGAACTGAAAACGTGCCAGTGGACACGCACCGTGAATGACTGTGAGGCCGTGCTCATTTTACTTTCAGTTTAGAATTAGCGCCAATTTGGGGGCTGGTTGCTTGAATTGTGGGTTCATTAGCCTATTATTCTTTATGAAAAACACAACAACAAAACAGTACAGTGCAAACTCACTTTTACATTTCGCTTTGAAACCATATCTTCCACGATCATCTTGTCTGTCAGCTCCTCGCTCTCGTGATAAATGAAATCTGACTCCTGCTGCTAGTTTGTGCTGCGACTCTTGTTCGGCTCACACTGTATTGAGCAGACACGTTCAGTTTTTATTGTAGTGCCTGTTCTAGAACTCAAAAAATCAAAACGACGGTGGGGGTGGTGCCGCAGTGGGCAAGTGATGTAACCAGTGTTTCGCCTGAAGCAAATGATGACAGAATCATCAGTAATGATGAGTAAATGATGACAGAATTTTCATTTTTGGGTGAACTAACCCTTTAATAGTGCTTTAGAAGATGCCATTTGTTTTGATATTGTTATTTACTATGTTGAAGTATTCATTTTTAAGTGTGGTTGCAGTGTCTAAATACTTTTGGTGCCGTTGTATAATGCTAATATTTTTTAACTCTTTGCCTTAATGAAATTCTGTGGTAGCTTATTTGGTGGCTTCTCTCTAGACGTTGTCTGGCAGGATTTGGAAGGTGATACAGTCTCAGTAGGGTCCAGACAATGGCCCAGGAATGAAAAGGCTGATTGCTGTTGATGTCGCTGTCAAACGCGTTGTACGTGTTTAGTGCCAACTTTTGACCTGCTGGCTTTGTTGGAGAGATGAAAAGCTCATTAAATCCTGCATGGTGATGTGGGGTTCAGCCGTCAAAGTGAGAGAATGAAAACCTTTGAGCTACTCCGAAACCACAGGAATGGAAGTTGAGACGTTATTGTTTCAACAGGATCATGTGGAGGTCCAGGCACAAGACAGTAGGGGGATGAATTTGTCAGCTTGGCAGCATTAGGTGACACTTTTTGAGTAATACCAACCAAATTGACAAAATCATTTACTGTGGCCCTACTCATAATAGTTCTTCATTATTAATCTCTTGTGCTTGTATTTTTCTTCATTTGTAAGTCGCATCTGCTAACTGAATCAATATAAATGAAATTCTCTCAGTGATTACAGTTGGTTTTCTTTGTCGTGTTTGTTTCAGTGTGCTTTGATTTTAAGCCATATGCACGCTGGCTGCGTGAATTATGAGATTTACATTACTTATGCAAAATGATTTAATGCTTTGAGTAAAGAGGCAATTTGAGCTATAAAGCATCAGAAATCCCCATTGCTATATGTTCACCCACAATGACGCAGATCTATAATTATTAAATCATGGCCCACTTAATATGATTGGGAGAGGATAACTTTCGTTTGACTTACACTGATTTGTAATTTGCATTATTGCTGCTATCTGTCATTAGATTAGAAAGTTATTAACTTTAGAATTAAACAGCCCAGGGCTCCAATGATTATTAGAATGTGTTGTTCCAAAAGGCCCAGATTATTGTGACTATGCTTTGTGAGCACATCATTAGTTGGAAATAATTTGTTGAAGATGATTTATTATATGCTGTCTATGCCCTAGTGAAAAATAAATATACCAAAATATATTTGAAATACATTTATCCTATGCTAAGTATACTACAAATACATTTACATATTTATGCATGTAAAATACCCTGCAATTGTACTTTTGGTATACGAAATTGATGTACTTAAAGTATATTTGATTGTGCTAAAGTGGAACTATTGGTACACTTTAAATATCTTGCCTTCAAAGACTGATCTTATACAATGGCTACTATCCTTTCTAATAGTGATATTAAACCACGTTTAGGCTTAATATTAAGAAATGTGCATTGTGTAATAAAGAAGTACTCAAAATAAATTTTAATTATATTTATATCATTAAGTGTCAAGCGATATGCAACTACATGAATGAATTTGTAGTATTTTCCACTAGGGTACTAATGAGTTGTGCAAAGCTGGGAAATATAGTAGCTGTCATAACTGGTTGGTAGAATCATCTTCTGTTTAAGACAGAATATAATTCAGATCTTTGCCATTTGCTTCTTACTGTCATCTTAACAGCAACAAAAAGAAGTCATATCGCCTACCAACATAACACAGAGTTGACAAGTACTTCAGCCATCGAATGGATGAACTTTCTAGAAAGAGTTTTTGTGTCTAAAGCTTTTGGAGATCAGGCATGATATATTTCAAGGTGCTTTTCAACACCATAATGCTGGTGGCTCATATTAATCACTTTACTACCAGTCAAACATTAACACCTGCCTATAATCATTCTTTGCCTAATCATCCTAATAATATTTTCCTAATTTTAGTCATCAAAACTAAGTCCTCTCCAACTTTATTTTTTTTAATTTTTTTTTTAAATCAAGTGTGTGTGTGTGTGTGTGTGTGTGTGTATACACTCACCTAAAGGATTATTAGGAACACCATACTAATACTGTGTTTGACCCCTTTTCGCCTTCAGAACTGCCTTAATTCTACGTGGCATTGATTCAACAAGGTGCTGAAAGCATTCTTTAGAAATGTTGGCCCATATTGATAGGATAGCATCTTGCAGTTGATGGAGATTTGTGGGATGCACATCCAGGGCACGAAGCTCCCGTTCCACCACATCCCAAAGATGCTCTATTGGGTTGAGATCTGGTGACTGTGGGGGCCATTTTAGTACAGTGAACTCATTGTCATGTTCAAGAAAACAATTTGAAATGATTCAAGCTTTGTGACATGGTGCATTATCCTGCTGGAAGTAGCCATCAGAGAATGGGCACATGGTGGTCATAAAGGGATGGACATGGTCAGAAACAATGCTCAGGTAGGCCGTGGCATTTAAATAATACCCAATTGGCACTAAGGGGCCTAAAGTGTGCCAAGAAAACATCCCCCACACCATTTCACCACCACCACCACCAGCCTGCACAGTGGTAACAAGGCATGGTTCCATGTTCTCATTCTGTTTACATCAGATTCTGACTCTACCATCTGAATGTCTCAACAGAAATCGAGACTCATCAGACCAGGCAACATTTTTTCAATCTTCAACTGTCCAGTTTTGGTGAGCTCGTGCAAATTGTAGCCTCTTTTTCCTATTTGTAGTGGAGATGAGTGGTCACCGGTGGGGTCTTCTGCTGTTGTAGCCCATCCGCCTCAAGGTTGTGCATGTTGTGGCTTCACAAATGCTTTGCTGCATACCTCGGTTGTAACGAGGGTTTATTTCAGTCAAAGTTGCTCTTCTATCAGCTTGAATCAGTCGGCCACTCTCCTCTGACCTCTAGCATCAACAAGGCATTTTCGCCCACAGGACTGCCGCATACTGGATGTTTTTCCCTTTTCACACCATTCTTTGTAAACCCTAGAAATGGTTGTGTGTGAAAATCCCCGTCTGGCACCAACAACCATGCCATGCTCAAAATTTCTTAAATCACATTTCTTTCCCATTCTGACATTCAGTTTGGAGTTCAGGAGATTGTCTTGACCAGGACCACACCCCTAAATGCATTGAAACAACTGCCATGTGATTGGTTGATTAGATAATTGCATTAATGAGAAATTGAACAGGTGTTCCTAATAATCCTTTAGGTGAGTGTATATACATGTATGCATATGTAAATAAATGAAAGTATTATGTATAAATTAATTAATTTGTTGAATATATGAAAAATATAAATAAAATAGACTTCTGTATAGGTTTACACAATTTATTTTTGTCTTTTAATTTATATTTGTCACTACAGGTTTTTAAGATCATTAGAAACAACATTTTGACAAGTCGTCTAAAGCATGTTCTGCACTCTTAGGTTCCCTGCATCTGCAATTTTTTATTTTTTTTATCTGCAATTTTACACTTTAATTTACACGTTAGCCAGTCTTAATTAAAAAACATACTTTCAATTAATTATCGACCGCTCCATTCCTTCTTCATGTCTTAATATTAAATAACACTATCGTCATGCATGTCTAATTAATTAGTCACACAATGCTCAGTAATTGCATGCAGAACTTGTGACCTTTGGTTTGATCATATCTTTTTCATGTTCTCCCCTTAGCGACCTTGCGCAAGCACAGCGCTTCTCATTGGCGCATGCAGAACATCGCCCAGGAATCTGTTGACAGCTCGGATGATGAGTTTTTTGATGCTCGAGGTAAGTGTCACTTATTTCCCTTTGTAATAACCTGATGGCTCCAGCTCTTCAGCATCTGTGCCCTACTCTCTTTATCTTTTTTTATGTCCATCATATAATCTGTCTATTACAGGTGTCTCCTTACATTATGGATTAACATGAAAATATGTATTCCTCTGAAGTATGCACTAAAACAGCTGTAAACTTGAAGTAGATTTGAGGGCCTTTTTCATGATGAACACAAATGCTAAACATTTGTGATGTTTTTTCGGCATTCTTTTATTGTGATGTGACATAGTTGAACAGTGTAGTGTGTCCTCCAAATTAGCATGCACCAATCCTTGATTTAACATTAGCCTGCTTTTGTTTGTAATGGGGTCCAAATAACAAGCCTTTATAATCAGAATGATGAAAACTGGCAGCCATATGTGCTTGTCAGCTCAAAAAAGTGTCCCTGCACTAGCGAGCCAGTCGAGGCCCATAAAATATAGCTTAAGATTTGCATCTTCAGCAAAATGCTATGATTAAACAAAATTCTGTATCTAAATGGACTGGGCTTCACTTTGCCTTTGTCAGCATTACACCTCCATTATCTTTTTCCATAGGAAGAATTTACATTTAGCTGACTCCTATAGCCAAAGCAACTTACTGTGCAGGTACAGCAACTTGAGGATATGTTCGTACTCAAGCAACCCATTGCAACCCATTTTATTTCCTTTTTTGACTTATTTCCATACTGGATGTTTAACAAAACAAATGTATGGCAGGATGTTTTTTTGAATAGCATGCATATGTTGAGGAACTTGTATTAGGCAAATAGGGTCAACATCGAATGGAGCATGTAAATAAGCAGATGAACAGATACAGGGAGTTTCCAAACACAACACTGTGCTTTACAAACCTGTGGCAGTCAAGTCCCAGAGCAGCCACTTACATTTTGTCTGTGAAGACATAGACATACATACAGTCAAACCCAAATGTATTCAGACACCTTCAACATTTCTCACATTATCACAGTTTATTCGCCATAGTTTAGAAAATGGTAATAAAATATGACAAGAACTCAAGAGTTAAACTGTGTCAGAACAAATTCATCTTGATGGTGTCAGGTAACTTTGATAGAAAGCTATGTAATGGATTACAATCAACCAATCAGCTGTTAGATTTAAGTACACAATTAGATAATAACAATTTTGGTCAACCAATTACCAAGCAATGCTTCATTTAGTTCAGTCTGTGGTGTTAAAGGTCACATTAACAATTAAAGACAAAACACTTAAGCAAAACATGGTCAGGTCAAAGTGTCTGAATAATTTTGGTCCCAAATTTGTATCAATTTTACTGGTAGTCAACTGTACGAAGAATTTTTGGGTATAATATGCCACAGTTTACTTTATTTTGCTATCCTCACTTACATAAATGAACTATAGTGTCCTGCACCCACTAGTAAAAAAATATATCTGGTGTCTGAATAGTTTTTGGTTTGACTGTACATAGATGCCTTATTAGCAGCTGTTTCTATGGGCCGGAATATGTATGTCATCTGCCATATTGGAACGGTCAAACATCTCTGCAGTTTCACAACCAGAAGCTGCACAATGTTGTGGCGTCATTGATTCTTACTGTGAGTGATGACACATTGGCCATTTAAAGATGGTGGGTGCCGACGTGTCTGGAGTGGTATGATGTGGCATCTACATATAGGGGAGAGCGGGGCACAACCTAACATGTTTTAACTTTCTCAGTTTGTGTAAATCCACTTGGGGTTCAGAGTATTTATATTTTCCCACATTCATTTCACACGTCTAGTACAATTATGTGGTTTTGTTTTATTAATACAGTGTATACTTTTTTTCTTGATTTACCCTGAAAGAATGGAAGTGAAATGTGACAACATGCCCCATAGATGGGGTACATTGTAACATGTGAAGGGCACATTGTAACATGAACAAATGACAGCTTAAAATGTTACCTGATATAATAAAAAAAAAATATAGATGACAAACTAAAATATTTTGTCAATAAAATACAATTATTAATTTAAAAAAAAAATAATGGCATTTTTTAATAATTAAAAATAAACTAACAAACATTGGTGTTACAACTAACCCTGCGTTAGGTTGTGCCCTGCGGTCCCCTACATATCTATAAGTAAAGAGAGGTGTGAATAAAATGGCGGATTCTCAATTAGAGGTGCGAACAAGATCACATTGTCTCTTGAGTAATCTCCAAATGAGTTTCTTTGATTGTTTTGGTGTTCAAAATAAAATTAGCAGACCCACTTTATATTAGGTGGCCTTAACTACTGTGTACTAACATTTTAAATGAATCATTTGATACAATGCACTTACTGAGTACATACATGTTTGTACATTGTACTTATATTTGAAAAATACCTGCATGTAGTTACATCTGTAATTGATTTCTGTAGTTACATTTATAATTACACAGTTGACACTTCCCTTACACCTAACCCTACCCTTAAACTTACCCATACCACCGCACCTGTCCCTAACCTTAGCTGAATCCCACCTCAATATCAGCAAAAGTGTTTTGCAATACAATCTGAACACAATATGTACTGTACTTATTTTTTGATGTAAGTACATAGTAGTTAAGGCCAGCTATATAAAGTGGGACCACATTAGCGTTGGTTTATGCTAAATTCAGCACTATAATTCATTCTCCCCACACATTAGTAAAAAAAATAGTAAAAGAATGGGTTGTAGCAGTGTATAATGTAATCCGTAACCTGCATGTTTCCACATCTATCTTTCATGAGACATATTTTGCATTCATTTTGCATTCCCCGCTTTGCCACACAATACAGGACCTCAATTAAAGTCCAAATGTTACAGCAGCATGGATTGGGGAACATGCCAGATAGCTCCCTAATGTTTTAGGCTGTTTTTTTAGACAAACATTCATTTGTGTTATATACACTAAAAGTTCAAAAGTTTAAAGAAATTAATTCTGCAAGGATGCATATAATTGATCAAAAGTGATTTTAAAGACATTTTAATGTTGCAAAATATTTCTATTTCAAATAAATGCTGTTATATTCTATTCATCAAAGAATATGAAGCAGCAGAACTGTTTTGAACTTCAGCTGCTTTTCCATCCAACTTATTATTGAAACTTTGTCATTGTTTGTACCATACTGACTGGGTCGGATTGGCACAGAATGGAACAGTTTATCAACAAGAAGTGGCTATCGATAATAATAATAAGACATTTTCTTGAAGACTGGATTTGCTTCACATGAAATTCAGCTTCACAAGACTAAATTACATCATAATATATTAAAACAGAACCAGCCCCAAACATTTGAACGGTAGTGAGTTTGATTGATGTAAAGGGTTTTCTTACTATAGCATGTTGTCTAGACTTGGAGAAGCATAAGCATTACTCTTGAATGATCATGGGAGAGTTTGTTTACTCTAGAACACTGTAGTGACATTATTGCCTACTTAGAAAATAACTGCCAGGATACATTACCAAGATGACTGTTGACTGAAATAACTTGCCCTAAAGGGACTTTTTAAGGAATTATACTGCCACGTTGCATTTTATTTTAACTGAGGCTGGAGGCACAGAGGGACCATCGCTTGTTTGCTAAGGACTATGACGTTGATTGCAAAACTTATCAGAGTATACAAAGCGTTCTTATATTACTAAATCAATTTAAATCCTCACTTTGTGTATCAGAAAAGATTTAGATCTAATTTAGTTAAAAATAAAAATTTTATTATTTTTGTTTTCTTTGTCTTAATGGGATTGATGGGTCAATTTTAATAAAATTTTGAAATGCTTTACAAGTTACACTTGTCACAGTGTTTTTGGGTTTTGTTCATGTTTCATATTCTTTGTCATGTTCACTGTCAAGTTTCTTATTTAGCCATGCACTTCCTGGTCTTGTCATGTGACTCCTTGCCCTCATGTGATCCTGCCATGTGCTCCCTTGTCTTGTGTTCTGTTGTCATGTTCTCATTGGTTCATCGTTTGTAGGCGTCCCTTGTCTAGTCATTAGTCTTTGTGTATTTATGCACCTCATGTTTGCCATGGTCCTTGTTGAGTATTGTTACCTGTAACTGCTGTCGGTGAGTTTAGTCAAGTGTCAAGTGTGTTTCCAAGTCAAGTCTGTTCATGAGTCAAGTCAAGTCTGTTCATGAGTCAAGTCAAGTCTAGTTCCTTTTTGTATTTGTTCACGCTGTAAATAAACTGCACTTGGGTTCATCACTACAACTTTCCTCCAGTGGACCTTATCATTACAGAATACTCGACCTGCAACATGAACCCAGCAGTTTCCATGTTTTTGAATCCTCAAGCAGGAAGGACCATTGAGGACTATGTTAAGGACTTTTTTGTGTTTCATGGATTTTTTTTTTTTTCTGGGAGGAGACTCAACGGAAAAGTGTTTTTGTTTTGGTTTGGACTCTGACCTTGCAGAACTCATGCCCTCAGTGGAACACCCTTGCACCTTTTGGTAATATTGATTTTCATTTTGTTTTTTAAGTGGTTCAGGTTTCACAGTGGGAGAGGCAGAGGACTATTATTTGTCTAAGTCTGTTCATGTCATGTCTGCCAAGCCTGATTTTGTTCACGTCATGCAGAGGGTACCTTAAGAAGGCCACCAAGGCTGCACCTCTGTGGCCTCCTGTACTGTCTGCACTATCATGGTCCCATGAACTGCCTGAGCCTCTATGGCTATCTGAATTGCTCCATGGTCCAGGTCTGGCCATGTGCCATGCTCCACGGCCCAGGTCCGCCCATGCTCCACGGCCCAGGTCCGCCCATGCTCCACGGCCCAGGTCCGCCCATGCTCCACGGCCCAGGTCCGCCCATGCTCCACGGCCCAGGTCCGCCCATGCTCCACGGCCCAGGGTCGCCCATGCTCCACGGCCCAGGTCCGCCCATGCTCCACGCCCCAGGTCCGCCCATGCTCCACGCCCCAGGTCCGCCCATGCTCCACGCCCCAGGTCCGCCCATGCTCCACGCCCCAGGTCCGCCCATGCTCCACGCCCCAGGTCCGCCCATGCTCCCAGGCCTGTCTATGCCATGCCGGGGTGCTGTCCCCCTGCACGGGCCTAGCCTGCCATCCTGCTCCCAAGACCGCCCTCCTAGACTTTGTTAATATAGTATTGGTTTTGTTGTGCGTCAGGAGCCGCCCTTAGAGGAGGGGATCTGTCACAGTGTTTTTGGGTTCACTGTCCACTGTCAAGTTCATTGTTCACTGTCAAGTTTCTTAGTTAGCCATGCACTTCCTGGTCTTGTCATGTGACTCCTTGCCCTCATGTGATCCCGCCATGTGCTCCCTTGTCTTGTGTTTTGTTGTCATGTTCTCATTGGTTCATTGTTTGATCATTGTTCACAGGTGTCCCTTGTCTAGTCATTAGTCTTTGTGTATTTAAGCCCTCATGTTTGCCATCATCTTTGTCGAGTATTGTTACCTGTGTTGGTGAGTGTAGTATAATCAAGTGTCGAGTCTGTTTTCAAGTCTATTTCTGTTTTGTATTTGTTCACGCTGTAAATAAACTGCACTTGGGTTTCATCACTACAACTTGCCTCCAGTGGACCTTATTGTTACAACACTTTAGGGTCAGTAAGTGTGTGTGTGTGTGTGTTTTTTTTTTTTTTTAATTCTGCAAGGACACATTAAATTCATCAAAAGTGACTAAAGATTTTTAAATTGTTATAGTACAAAATATTTATATTTAGGGCCTGAGCACCAATGATGTCTAATATTCTTCTCCAAAATGAATTTGGGAAGGCCTAATCATGCTCAAACTCCTGAAACCAGAAGTGGTGAAAATTTATATCTGATATGGGTTTCAGAATTAGGTGTGGCAAAATGGCTTGATCGCGCCACCTACAAATTTTAAATTAAGTGCTGTTTGTGCTACTTTTCATGTACGAGTATGACATTTGGTAGACACATGTAACAGCCCAATACCTACAAAAAGTCCCTAGGAGAAAAATCTGAAAACCCAACAGGAAGTGACCGTTTCAGTTTTTGCCATTTCCGGACGTGGTACTTTAACAAACTCTTCATAGAGATTTAACCAGAACAACATCATATTTGGTCAGTGTTTTATTAGAGTCCTGGCCTGAAGACAATATTCAGTTATAGTCATAGCCCCACCTACTGGCAACAGGAAATGACATGTTTTACACTGTGATTAACCCCTCATAGTGATTTAACCAGAACATCATATTTGGTCAGTCTAATTTTAAGGCCTTAGCGATGTTAAATTGTGAAGATCTAGTTTTCGCTGAAGGCCGTGTCTGTGACAGCCTGACAAAGTCTAATGTTTCACCATGACACAGAAAGCTGTTGTAAGTCAGACATACAATGTCCGCTCTGCCCCAAACTTCACGTTTCATTAGAGTCCTGGCCTGAACACATCTACATGCCAATATTCAGTTAGTCATAGCACCACCTGTGGGCAACAGGAAATGGCATGCTTTACACTGTGATTCACTCCTTGAAACACATTTAAATATGCCATTAAGTACCAAACATGCTAGAAACACATTAAATCATGCAACACGTGGCTAAGTGCTAATGTATGCGATTTACGCCCCGAAACAGGAAGTTGTTGTAACTCAGGCATACAATGTCCAAGCTTTGGTGGCCCTGGGTGCAAGGGCCCTTTCATCGCTGCTTGCAGCTTTAATTCTTGTTTAAAATTCTATGTGTATAAAAGAATCCAAAAAGCATGACTGTTTTCAACATGGATAATAATAAGAAATGTTACCTGAACACCAAATCGGCATATTAGAATGATTTCTGAAGGATCGTGTGACAAAGACTGGAGTAATGAATGCTGAAACATCAGCTTTGCCATCACAGGAAATAAATTGAATTTTAAAAAATGTATTCAAATGGAAAACAGTTATTTTAAATTGTATTCATATTTCACAATACTCCTGTTTTTACTGTATTTTTGATCAAATGAATTAAGCCTTGGTGAGCATATAGAAGACTTCTTTGAAAAACATTAAAAACATCTTACCTACCGGTAGTTTGAACGGTAGTCTAGTTGGACCAATGAGAATCCACTCTGGGTGGGGCCATCCAAAGCAATTAACATTAAATTATCATGCAGCTCTATAGTTTTATAGTGCTTCTTTAATGCTGAGATTGTTTATTCTCTTAATAAATGTAGTTTTCTTTTAATAAAATAATTAAACTTGTCAGTTTCATGATTCAAAGCATTGCAGATAATTGTCTCCACTGAGTGTCATTTTCAGACTTGTTTTGACCTGTGAGAACGCTCTCATATATGACAAAAGAAATGTTGTGCACACTTAAATGTTATTTTCTTGTGGCTGAGTGTTTGTTTAGCAATCTTTTTTATAAGTAGAGCCACAGTCAAGTGTTTTGGCTCAGACTTTGAGTGTGAACTTAATGGCTTTTTGTGTGAGTGACACCTCAAATGTGTTTTTGTGAAATCACAGAGGTTGTGTGTCTCTATGGGTCTGTGTGGATACTCTCTGCGACTGGCTGTTGTTGACTTCTCTTTACTGACCTGTGAGATTGACCCCTGTCAGTCAGTGTGTGCTACAGATGATCAGAGCGGTGAGCGGCAGGGAAATTGAAGCTCATCACGGTTCCAGATTTGTCAGCCTGCCTTCACCTCCATGACACATAAGCCCCTTTCACGTGTGTCAGACTCTCACTTGCCCTATCCATGCCTCTCATATCCGCTGGGTTGATCTCCTTCAAGTCGCATCATGGATGTCTCTCTCTAGAGGATGCAAGGATGCAGGGATTTCTGACAGCACTGTGTAAGCTAGTGGCACCATGTAACATCTATGTGCAGAACTGCATCTCCAAAACTAACACTCACCAAGCACCAAATGCAAGTAAAAATTGACATTGGAGAGTACGCTGTGATACTCTTCAGATTTTTTTTAAAAGCACAGTATATGTGAACCTGGAACACTAAACCAGTCATAAGTCGCACAGATATATTTGTGGCAATATACTCGTTCCATTTTTTGTCTTTATTGAATGGAACAGTGTGGAGGAGACAGGAAGCAATGGGAGGAGAGAGGGGAACAGGATCAGGAAAGGACCTCGAGCTGGGACTCAAAGCGCAGTAGAGCTTTAGGTGACCTGAGTTCATGTCGGTCTGACCAGACTTCACATTTTAATTGGAAATACGCCAACACCCCAGAGAAAACCGTGCTCGTTATGTGATGTCATGGGGTCTTTAAGAGTAAGGCCCTTGATTATAAATGAGGGCGTTTAGGATCATTTTTAACTGACATGTTGGCAAATGTCTAAGGAGGTTAATTCAGGTCTGTTATTGGAGCATGTGCATTTGCGTAATGAGATTTGTCAGAGTGTGCCTAAACAGAACCCATTTGTACAACCTGAAATAAAACCGGACCCTTGTTTAAAACTGTGTGAATTTTAGCTGGATACAGATTGCTGTACGTATTCGCAGTCATTCATTGTGACTCTTAATGCTAATTGATTAGCATTACCTACATAGGCTTTGCTTTTTGAGCTGAAGTGTTTTTCTGTTGCATTGATTGTTCTCTGTAATCGGGTAGCCCTGGGCACTTCACACACAAGATTAATTTGCTCTGACAAATCAACTAAGAAATAGGCTATTTATAAATTCTATCAGGTTAAACGGCATCTCTTAAATCTGGCTGCCTTAGATTTTTAATATAAAGACCGGTTTATTTGAAAATAACATTTTAGCATCAGGGCTTAGTTGCATGATTTGCAATAACAATTTGTATGAATATTATAAGCCATCTTACAGATTGTCTTTCATTTTAATTTAGGCAATTTAAATGCATATGATTGTCTGTTAAATTTTAAATTGTGACATACGAAAACATGTCCTATTATTAAAGACTGTCACAGCCAAATCCATTTCTTCTTAGTGTTTGTGTTGAAGTTTTAAATCCCAGTGTTTCAACTCTGTGTTAAGAAGGTCAAGACGTGTGATTTTCATAACCAAATATGGGCCTTCATTTGGAAGATTTTCCATGAAGCCTTTTTCCCCGAAACTGTGTCAGTCAGACAACGCAGTCTTATGTTCTTTGCCTCTACACAGCCACAGGCATCTACGGTCATGTTCTGGTCATGGAAAAAATATTAGTCAAACAGAATAAGTGTAAAATGATGTCTGTGTACACACTAAATACTGATGGTTTTTCTACTTTTAACTTTTAATGAAGCTGACTATAGACCATTCAGGTGTTTGCAAACATCGATGATGTGTTTTGTGGGCGGAGCCTACCTGGTGGCAGAAAATGACAGTTCTGCAGTAGCACGTAATAAAACAATAAAAGGTCATATAAATAATTTAATCATTTGAACATAACATTTTTAGGCCTATCTCACAATTCTGACTTTTTTTTTCTTGCAATTGCTAGTTGATATCACAATTTTGAGGGGGAAAAAGTCAGAATTGGGGATATAAACCTGCAATTCTGAGGGAAAAAAGACAGAATATTGAGTTTATATCTCACAATTTTGACTTTTTTCTCACATATATATATACACTCACCTAAAGGATTATTAGGAACACCATACTAATACTGTGTTTGACCCCTTTTCGCCTTCAGAACTGCCTTAATTTAATTATTTTATTATATATATATATATATATATATATATATATATATATATATATATATATATATATATATATATATATATATATATATATATATATATATATATATATATATATATATAATTCTTAATTCTGGCATTGATTCAACAAGGTGCTGAAAGCATTCTTTAGAAATGTTGGCCCATAATGATAGGATAGCATCTTGCAGTTGATGGAGATTTGTGGGATGCACATCCAGGGCACGAAGCTCCCATTCCACCACATCCCAAAGATGCTCTATTGGGTTGAGATCTGGTGACTGTGGGGGCCATTTTAGTACAGTGAACTCATTGTCATGTTCAAGAAACCAATTTGAAATGATTCAAGCTTTGTGACATGGTGCATTATCCTGCTGGAAGTAGCCATCAGAGAATGGGCACATGGTGGTCATAAAGGGATGGACATGGTCAGAAACGGTGCTCAGGTAGGCCGTGGCATTTAAAACGATCCCCAATTGGCACTAAGGGGCCTAAAGTGTGCCAAGAAAACCCCCCACACCATTACACCACCACCACCAGCCTGCACAGTGGTAACAAGGCATGATGGATCCATGTTCTCATTCTGTTTATGCCAAATTCTGACTCTACCATCTGAATGTCTCTACAGAAATCGAGACTCATCAGACCAGGCAACATTTTTCCAGTCTTCAACTGTCCAATTTTGACGAGCTTGTGCAAATTGTAGCCTCTTTTTCCTATTTGTAGTGGAGATGAGTGGTACCCGGTGGGGTCTTCTGCTGTTGTAGCCCATCCGCCTCAAGGTTGTGCGTGTTGTGGCTTCACAAATGCTTTGCTGCATACCTCGGTTGTAACGAGTGGTTATTTCAGTCAAAGTTGCTCTTCTATCAGCTTGACTCAGTCGGCCCATTCTCCTCTGACCTCTAGCATCAACAAGGCATTTTCGCCCACAGGACTGCCACATACTGGATGTTTTTCCCTTTTCACACCATTCTTTGTAAACCCTAGAAATTGTTGTTTATGAAAATCCCAGTAACTGAGCAGATTGTGAAATACTCAGACCGGCCCATCTGGCACCAACAACCATGCCACGCTCAAAATTGCTTAAATCACCTTTCTTTCCCATTCTGACATTCAGTTTGGAGTTCAGGAGATTGTCTTGACCAGGACCACACCCCTAAATGCATTGAAGCAACTGCCATGTGATTGGTTGATTAGATAATTGCATTAATGAGAAATTGAACAGGTGTTCCTAATAATCCTTTAGGTGAGTGTATATAAAAAGTGTCCTGACCTCCGAGAATGTTTTCTCTATCCACGCAATGTTCTCACCTTTTTTAACCTTCACCCATTTGCATCCCTGAGAATTGTAAGATATAAACTCAATATTCTGTCTTTTCCCCCTCACAATTGTGGGTTTATATCCCCCAATTCTGACTTTTTCCCCCTCAAAATTGTGATTTCAACTTGCAATTGCAAGAAAAAAGTCAGAATTGTGGGATAGGCCTAAAAATGTTGTTTAAATGTTACCTATATAAAACATTATAGGTTTAAATATTAGTTTTATTGTTTACATCAAATGGTCTATAGTTTTACATCTTTTTCCATACAGTGAAAGTGAATTGGGACTGTAATTTTGTCTAACATCTTCTGTTGTGTTCCACTGAAGAAACAAAGTCATATGGGTTGGGTGTGAAACGACATGATCTTGCTTTGACACGTACACAAGTCTAGCTTAAAAGGCATAGAGAGAAGAAAAAATGCTCTCTGTAAGCTTGTGTTGTAAATTTGGTTCATATACTGAAGGTATTCTTTTAGCCCACTCGGGCATGTCCTTTGACTCTAATTTCTGTCTGTATGCCCACTCTATTCAAGAGTAAAGATGAGTTAAAGAATGTTAATGGATAAACTTGGTGCCTCATTGAACTCATTACCAGTAGGCTGTTCTAGGATCCTATAAATTCCATTTCAGATTTCTTTTAAGCTCCTTTTATTATTTTATCTCTTTTAATAAACTTGTTTCTCCACCTTGTTGCTTTTCTTTCTTCATTTGCTCTAAATATAGGAAATGTTTCCAGCACTTGTGTTTTTTTTTTTTTTTTTTTTTGGTGAAAGTATTTTCACTCAGGGAAGATAAAAAAGGAAAACTGCTCCACCATTGTTCAGGGAATTTTTCATACACAACCATTAATGATGGGTCAGGATGTTTGATTAGTAAGGTCAACTAATTTATGTGGATTTTTTTTTTAAATCCTTTTTGTAATGTTGTTCGTAAGATCAGGGAAGAAGGAGGCGGGAACCGGCAAACATTTAAAAACTTAGAAATAAACAACACAAATACAATAACGGCGGCAGCCCCTCACGGGCGACTGCCGCCTACATACAAAACAAAAACACAACATAAAATCCAGGCCTGGTCCTCTCTCTTCTTGCACTGTTGTCGCTCCTCCTTTTATGCTCCCGTCATTCCTCCGTGAGACGAGACCGGTGTGGCGCACAGCTGACGCTCATTATCATTCGCCACCGGCATGCTCTCACTGTCCCTCGCCTTGCTGCTCGCCACACTTTTTGTTTGAAAATGTGATTTTTAAAGGGTTAAATGAAGAAACAATTCCTCAGAGATTGATTTAGCTGTAACAGTGTTTGGGGACAAATATAATGTGATTTAATGGAAAACTATGTGATGTATACGTTTAGCCAAACTTGACTACAAATAGATAGATAGATTTTACACTTTTAATCTTTTAATTTTTCTTACATTTATATACATTTATGTGAATGATTTATCCGATTCAGGACACAATAAAAAATAATCTGGTCCTTGGCAGGTCTTAAAATTAGGTAAATGCAACCTCAGATGAACTACAACACATGACATGTTACATTGTGTTATTATCAAAAATAGGCCAAAATGGAGAAGCCATTTGTGACAAACTAAGTACACCCTTACATTAAGTACACAAGTACTGCTTCCATAGGAATTAAGAGGGTAAGTAAGCGCTGCAAATCAAATGTCTTTGATTAATTGATCATCAGAAGTTTGCTGGTCTGAAGCGTTCAGGTGAATGTTAACAATGCTAAGAAGGGAAAGACTAAGATCAGCAATGATCTTAGAGAAGCAATTGTTGCTGCCATCAATCTGAGAAGGGTTATACAGCCATTTCCAAACAATTTAAGTCCATTATTCTACAGTAAGGAAGCTTATTCACAAAAGAATAATGAAAAACATTTAAGATGGTTGCTAATCTTCCCAGGAGTGCACGTCCCAGGGAATTCGCCCCAAGGTCAGACCGCGCAATGCTCAGAGAAATAGCAAAACGCCTAAGAACTACACCTCACACTCTACAGGCCTCAGTTAACATTTTAAATGTTCAAGTTCATGGCAGTACAATTAGAAAAAGACGGGACAAGTCTGGCATGTTTGGAAGGGTTGCCAGGAGAGCCCTCTTCTTCTGTCTAAAAAGAACATGGCAGCACGACTTAGGTTTGCAAATTTGCATTTGAATAAACCTCAAGATTTCTAGAACAATGGTTTTTGGAAAGACGGACCAAAGTGGAGATGTTTGGCCATAATGCACCGCGACAAGTTTGGTGAAAACTAAATGCAGCATGTCAGCACAAACACCTCATACCAACTGTCCATCACACTGATGGAGGGTTGATCATTTTTGGCTTGTTTTGCAGCCACAGGACCTGGGCACCTTGCAGTCATTAAGTCGACCATGAACCCCTCTGTATACCAAAGTGTTCTAGAGTCAAATGTGAGGCCATCTGTCCGACAGCTAAAGCTTGGCCGAAATTGGGTCATACAACAGGACAATGATCCCAAGCCCACCAGCAAATCTACAGCGTCCTTTAGAAACAGCAATACACTCCCACAAGATAAAGCCTTTTTATGCTAATCCACAGACCTACTGTCTACAGATTGAGTATAATAATGGGAACATTGAATCATCTCAGAGTTTTACCGAAGCTGATATCAATACTGAATATCGGATCAGTGCATCCCTATTGGAACATGACTGCAAGCTAAATTTCGCTGCATTACACAGGTCACGAACACTTTAAAACAAATGGGCCATTGCGATGTAACGCGCTACAATAGACTATTCAATACCATACAGCATCATCATGCACCCAGTGCAGATAGTATTTCTAATATGTTGGACCTTTTATTGAAAGTAGCCTACTTGTACCTGTTGAGACATTCCTTCACGAACAACCGTAAGAGCTCTATTTGTGAGGTGTGTTGGGGGAAAGGGGCGTTTACAAGGTTGTTTGAGATTTTTTTGGTTTGCACATTCCTAATCTCCATAGGAACTAGTATACAGTCTAATTAAATATAGATTGCATGAGTGTTTTTCACAATGGTGCAGATTACACTGAATACTTTAAAATGAAATCTTCTGCTTAGCTCATCGACTCAGAGAACGTTCCCACATTTTTACATTGTTCGTTTTCTCTGTTTTTCTCCTTTTAACTCCCACTTTTTGCTGTCATCCTTTCGCAGTGAGCCTCGCTGGCAGACCCTTGTGTGTTAACAGTTTGTTTGTTATATTTACTGAAATAGGTGGTTGTCTCTCCTTTAGGAGCGGGGCTGCTTTCGTTTCTCTTCTTTGTGCTAAGCACATTTCACACTTCAGAAGATTTATGTTCTTCCTGCTCTCTCTAAGCACCATTCCATTCGACACGACTCAGTAACTGCCAGTATTTGGATTATGATTTAAAACCCTTCGTCTCTCAACTTTGAGCTTCCCTTGCATTGTTTCTGTGAGCGTGTTTGTTTGTCTACCCTTGTTTGAGCCAAGTAAAAAAAAACGGTTCATTCGACAGTCAAGCAAATAGCATGCGACAAACGGCGACCGATCGGCTCAAGTGGGTGATGCAGATGAGCAGGCCTGACGGAGCCCTGTCACAACCTCTCTTCCGCACTGAAATATCACCCAGTGAGATCTGACACGGCACTGGGCTTGCAGCTCGCTATCATACGCTGTGAAGCGCGCAGCCAGGTCCTCCATCAAGCACTCGGGCTGTCTCACAAGGACCGACGGAGTGGCTGATCGCTCACTCTGTGCTCATTAGTCAGACATCACTTTATGGCTTGAGCTGTATTTAAAGATAATTCGATGAATACTAATAGTCTTTGATGTACTGCTGCATTCCATGTGATTTTTCTGAGCTGAAATGAGCATAACATTATCTGTATTATCTTGATGATGAGCTAAATGATTGATTGTCTCATCCTGATCAAATACCTCACTGAGTGTATGTTTGTGTGTGATGTCTTTCAGAGGTGCTGGAGGGGAAGACAGCCATGCTTTTGGGGATGAGTCAGTGGAATTCTAATGATCTGGTTGAGCAGATAGAAACCATGGGCCACATTGACCAGACACAGGGTAAGAGCTCATAAATGGAAATGTTATGCTTCCAGTCAGCAATCGTACGTATATGGTACATGAAGATACTACAAATGTTTTGCGATAGTAAAAAGTTCAAACATTTACAGCTGAGTGCACGTATACCTGAGATTGATGGCATGGGTCTAATGTGAGTTTTGGACTGGGTAATGAAATTTGCAGTGTTGCATTGTTTCTACATTTTATGTTTGTTGATATAGGTGTATTTGTGCTTCAAACTGAAACATTTGGATTTCTGTGATTGATTTAGCATTGTTGTTGCACAATGTGCTGATTTAAATATAGCATTGTTGACTAACACAGATGAAATTGCAAGAGTTACTTGTAAAAGTAGCAGATTTTGTTTATTAAAATCACTGGATCGTTTTTACTCTTTGCCTTACTCTATTTTTATTGGGAGCGTGACAACTCACTCAACTCCATTTTGGGTTGCGTTGTTAATTCTTTTAATTAATATTTTCATAATATTGAATGTGCTGCAATAAAAACGTAGTCTACTGTAAACAAATGCCTTTTATTGAGGTCTCCTTGCATTTGACTCCTGGCTGCATTTGAGAGAAACAAACACACAACTTGACTAGCGTAGTCAGATTCATAAATAAATGACTCTTAATAACTAGTCTTTTTTTGTGGCTCAAAGTATACGGTGCAGCCAGTGTAGCAATTCTTAAATTAATCTTAAAGCCGGTTCTTTTAATGAATTGTTCAGAAAGACGAGTTACTGTACGGTTTGAAACACTGCACTGTATATTTATATCATTAGCTGTGAGGATTTCTTTTTATATTGTAAGCAAAATGGACATTATAACTGAAATATACCCAAATAAATAAAAATCAAAGCGAAATTTGAATCGAATCAAAACTGAATCAGGAAACCTGTATGGATTGGATACCCAACCCTATTAGAAAGTATCAGTTACATGTGTTTTTATATATATATATATATATAATATAATATATTTATTTTGTATTTATATATATTTATATATAATATTTATATATATATATATATATATATATATATATATATATATATATATATATATATATATATATTCATACAGAATTTTTTAAATTATTTTATTATTTGGGTAAAGAAAGCCCCCTATTGTCAAAAGCAAGCAAGTTATACAGGTTTGGAACAACATGGGGTTAGTAAATAATGATAGATTTTCATTTTGTGGCTGAACTATCACTTTAAAGAAAAAATCTATGCTAAAAGTATCTGTATCATATTTGTGGTAGGGCCAGTGAAAATGTTAGCAGGGCAAAATAAGACACCATGCAAGAAAAAAATACATTGAGACATGATGCAATGACCAAAGACAAAGTCTGATACATTTGAACTTAGTCTAGCTACCCATCAACCTCAGCCTGAGTCCTCAAGCAGTCAAAATGACCCAAATGCACATCACTAGCTCATATCCTCGAAAAACAAAGGAGACTGTAATCTGAAATGGCATTTTATAACACATCTCGTTATGTTTTACATTAACCACCCCATGTCACAAAAATTGTTCAGCAGCTGCTTGCCAAACAAATCTGTAATTTTTTATTTCACCATGAAAACAGAGGAAACAGACGTCAGGCTTCATTAAGCAGCATCATGTCTCAGCTGTCTCCATTGATTTTTCTGACTCTTTGTTCTTATCCGGTCTATTCTTGTAATGATAAGAGTTAGCTAGCGCGAGTCATTAGCGAAGCAAACATCGGGATTCTTCGCTTTCTCGGAATTCTCTTTTTGGAGTTGCTTTCAGGCTTCGTTTTTTTATAATGTAGATGTAGCCCTATTTATAAATAGCTCATGTTCATTATGTAAAGGTCCATACATATGTGAAACTTAAAGTCTTATTAGCGTCACGCTAACACTGCTGAGATGAGTTTGGCTCAATGTTTTTCTTGTGTTATATTTAGTTTCTGAAAGCTTTGCTAGCATTTAACATTGTTCAGTGTAACATGGAAGGAGGATAGTGTACATTTCTGCTGGGATTGCTTGTGAAGTAGCTGATATGTCTAAATCGAATTTATGTACAAAATATTTCTCTCTCTGGTGATTTATTGCCTGTGGCATATGCAATTACACAGCAATTACATATCGATTTACTTGCCCATATTGAGTGATACCAGTGGTGTAAAGCCACCGTATAAAAACCCCTCACACACAACTAGATGCCAATTTCCATAAAAACATGACATTCCCATATATTATTGAGTTCTCTGAGCTGTTTGTTGTCCTGTATTCCACATATTTTTAGTACCGGTTATGGAAAATGCCATTTTACCTCAGACTGTGCATCAAGATAATTCACCCTTCTTCGCCTCAATTATTCAAGTGACCTTTTCTCACATTTTTGTTTACCTCCTGTGTGAAATATGATTGGTCTATTGGACGGCACTCAGGGAGATGGAGACTTGTGCTGAAGCGACCAAGCAATAAATGAGCTAAGTGAGAGGCTGGCGTTGACCTGCCAAGCCCCTATCAGCTTAGTTTTCAAGTGTCTTGCACCAGAATGCTTCTTCCTGCAAGATGAAAGAGATTTTAGCTTTAGGCGGTCCCTTTAGTGAAATTGCTTGTCATACGTAAATGCTCTTCTCAGGACCAGTGCTGTGATTAATACTTTGACTCAGTCCAAAAGAAATGCACTCATTATGCCTAAAAATTGAATATTAATTGTACATGCAAGTTCATGCCTACAGGATATTAGAATAATTTTGTTAATGCTCTATTGAATATTGCTTTATTTGAAAGTGTTCTTTAAATCTTGTATAATCTAAATGTGGGCTACTTGAGGACTGTGTTGACTGGGTGTAATTTCAAATATTCACTAGGCTATATTTTGGACTTTTTTTTTTTTTGGCAGTACAGATTTAAGCAACATTTGTAAATATTGTAATGATTTTTAAATGTTTTATTTGACCATTAAGTTTTTAAAGGATCATGTCATTAGACTAGTTTTGCAACTTGTTCTTGTTTTGTCACTTGAGAACTCGAATGCACCATTAAATCTCTTTGTGGAATTTTTCATTCATTTAAAATCTTTTAGTCAAAATATATCTGGGGAAATGGTAAAAATATATTTAGGTAATATAAATATTGAGATTTTAGTCAAATGTAGGATGAAATCGTACAAATATTTAGTTTTTGGCTACAAATGACTGTTTGATTGAATCTGGTTCACTCTTTTAATATTTTTTTAATCCTTTTTATTAATAAAATATATTGTAGTAATTTATATATTTTATATCAAATTCATAATACTTAGCTATAGATAGATTGATTGATTCATCATAAGAATTAAAAATATTGACATTATATCTCTCTCAGCCCTAATACCTTTTGAATCTCTTCTTCAAGTGGGAATTTTCTGTTTCTAAACTTAGCATTAATTATATTGAATCCTAGTTATTTCCCCATAGTCCATTACAGTTGAGACATTTTATTGACAGGATTAAGTGTTGAAGGTACAGTGAAGACTGTGGGCGCTCAAGGTTTCAGATTAATTAGCCTGTCAAATAGGGGGATTTCTACCTGGTGTGCTAAAGACTGATGTTAATTAGAAAACAGTACTGAATCTGCTTTCAGATGCTGCTAGCAGGGGGTCCTCCCGTCCAGATTCCAGCCAGCTTGATTTCAGCAGTGCCGTCTGGATGCTGTCTGATCCTGTCGTGGAGTAATATAGCGGGCTTCTTGATTGATCTGTGTACAATACTGAAAAAACTTGAGTGACAGCAGTAGGTTCCTGCCCAATATTGACATCCTGTACGTCCATCCTTCAATTACTACAATTACCTGTCAGAGCATTTGACATTTGGCTAACCTTTCTATGTATGCAACATTTTGAGGCATCAATTAAACTTCACGGAGAAGACAATTCCAGAATGCACTCATTACAACAAGCACAATGAAAAGAAATAGAAGTTTACTTCTCAGGCCTCATTCATTTATACTTTATTTTAATTATTATTATTTATTTTATAATTGTATTCGTTTTAATAATTGTAAATATCGGTACTATACATAATGCTTTTTAGAATGCTTAGCAACATCCTAATGTCAAATTTGATTGAAATCAGTTGTGTCATGTCTCCCATGTGGAGCGCAATTTGTTTTACATACAAAGTCGTTGTCTGAGTAGTGCTCAATATCTTTGACTAGAATGATGGACAGTCCTTTTAAATATTCTTTCTCTGCATTAAAGGTGAGCTAGAGCTATTTTGACTGTCCTTTATATCAAGTCCATTGATGTCAAATCTAGTAAAATCAGCGATACTGCTAGTTAGATAAGCAAGAGACATGTTTCTTTTTTTCTTTCTTTCTTAGAAGTACCTGTAGCTTGTATTCTTTGTTTCCTAATACAGTCTGGCTTTTCATCAGTCAAACAAGCTTTTTGTTTCCTGCTGTACTTGACTGGCTTCTAAACTCTTAGAGGTTGAGAGATTGCTTTTATTCCGTCTGCTTCCCTTGATGTGAAAGCAGTAGGTACTTTTTAAAATCTGACTTATGCATTATCCATGCTACCATTTTTACTTTTCATAGCAAGATGATAATGATTCTATAAATCAGTTTAATGGGGGCTCATTAGGACTTTTAAAGCAGACACCTTAGTTAATTGCAGTTCCTCGCAGGTAGAATTCTCATCAATCTCTGATCTAGAGGATCTGGAATACCTTCCCTAAGGGCTACCTGATTGACAATCTAATTGACAACCTGATTATTTAAGAAATCATATGCGTGACTGATAGCTGGAGCCACACCAGACAGTTTAGGGATTTAGAGACTTTTGTGACACTCTCTCCTCCAACTATAAACTTAAGTCTTCGGAACCAGGTACATCCTCATGCAGCAGCTCTGGGCTGAGGTTTTGTTTGTGCTCATTTACTATTTCAAGTCATTTACTTTCCAGTCAGTGGCATTGCCTAATCTTCTTGATTACATGTGTATTAGCTAGGTGAGGGCATTGTGTTTATGTGAGCACAGATGGAAGTTGGCACAGAATCCCTGTGGTGCCGAGGAGTAAGGGGCAGTTGGCAGAGCTTGGATGAAGAGACCATTGAAACAGCCTGATGATGCCTCAAAGAGAAGCACCAGACAGTAACCAGCCACCTCTTATCCCTGGCTCTCCAAATTTTTCCCATACCTCGCTTTTCTATCCACTGATTGAATCCCATCAGTGTACATGTGATGGACTCCAGTTTGGTTTGTACTGGAGATTTAAAGCTTGACTTCAGTTCTGAAATCTTTTTTTATTTATGCACTTTTTCCCATGATTTTGAATCTGTGTACACACATATATGCTGTCTCTATGTAATTTGAAGTTTAGATGTGGTTACTACAGTGACTCTCAACCAGAGGCTGGGGCCCACCAAGACAAAACAGCATCAAAATAAACAACAACAACAAAAACAATCTCCCTTAAATAACTCCCTTAAACTACCCCTTAACAACTGTTTAATTTATTTGAAAAACCAACGGTCTTGAAAAACCTGAAAATATGAGGAACTGTCATTTTAAAAGTGTGAATTCTAAACCTAGAAAACTCTAAATGAATAAAATCGTATTACAACTTATTTTTATAATGAATATACACTTACCTAAAGGATTATTAGGAACACCGGTTCAATTTCTCATTAATGCAATTATCTAATCAACCAATCACATGGCAGTTGTTTAAATGCATTTAGGGGTGTGGTCCTGGTCAAGACAATCTCCTGAATGTCAGAATGGGAAAGAAAGGTGATTTAAGCAATTTTGAGCGTGGCATGGTTGTTGGTGCCAGACGGGCCGGTCTGAGTATTTCACAATCTGCTCAGTTACTGGGATTTTCACACACAACCATTTCTAGGGTTTACAAAGAAGGGTGTGAAAAGGGAAAAACATCCAGTATGCGGCAGTCCTGTGGGCGAAAATGCCTTGTTGATGCTAGAGGTCAGAGGAGAATGGGCCAACTGAGTCAAGCTGATAGAAGAGCAACTTTGACTGAAATAACCACATTTATTACAACCGAGGTATGCAGCAAAGCATTTGTGAAGCCACAACATGCACAACCTTGAGGCGGATGGGCTACAACAGCAGAAGACCCCACCGGGGACCACTCATCTCCACTACAAATAGGAAAAAGAGGCTACAATTTGCACGAGCTCACCAAAATTGGACAGTTGAAGACTGGAAAAATGTTGCCTGGTCTGATGAGTCTCGATTTCTGTTGAGACATTCAGATGGTAGAGTCAGAATTTGGCGTAAACAGAATGAGAACATGGATCCATCATGCCTTGTGGTGGAGGTGGTGTAATGGTGTGGGGGATGTTTTCTTGGCACACTTTAGGCCCCTTTGTGCCAATTGGGCATCGTTTAAATGCCACGGCCTACCTGAGCATTGTTTCTGACCATGTCCATCCCTTTATGACCACCATGTACCCATTCTCTGATGGCTACTTCCAGCAGGATAATGCATCATGTCACAAAGCTTGAATCATTTCAAATTGGTTTCTTGAACATGACAATGAGTTCACTGTACTAAAATGGCCCCCACAGTCACCAGATCTCAACCCAATAGAGCATCTTTGGGATGTGGTGGAACGGGAGCTTCGTGCCCTGGATGTGCATCCCACAAATCTCCATCAACTGCAAGATGCTATCCTATCAATATGGGCCAACGTTTCTAAAGAATGCTTTCAGCACCTTGTTGAATCAATGCCACGTAGAATTAAGGCAGTTCTGAAGACGAAAGGGGGTCAAACACAGTATTAGTATGGTGTTCCTAATAATCCTTTAGGTGAGTGTATTTAATTGGGTTGGAATTGTGAGTAAAAATATTTCTTTAAAAGTTTTTGTCTTTATTCAGTAAATCATGATCAACTAGTGCTTAAGATATTGTTGTGGACAATGGGGGAAGTCAAAAGATTTTGATAACCACTGGCCTATTATACAGTGTAAAAACAATAGGCAAATTTAACCAAAACGTTGGCTAATAATGGCGTGAGGGGGGTCCCATAAGCTGGTAAATCCTGGCAAATATTGTCACTTACCCCAAAACCACCTCTGAAAAAGTTAAAGCTTCTCTTGGCGAAATCACTCTCCCATAGTCCTGTCACAGTCCTGGCATGCTTTGAAAATGGTGAATGATGGGATAGGCCTAACCAGCCAAAACTTCAATTTTTACAACAGAACCTCTCTTTTCTGATGTGGGCATGACGCAACAAAGTTTGTCTATGCAAATGAGCAATGATAAAATATATATAGTTTTTATTAAGTTTTAGTTGATTAATTTTAGCATTATATTGTAATTTTAGCATTATATTGTTGAATTATATTTAATTCTACTGCATTTTATATTATTGTTATATTTTTATACAGACCCAATTCCAAAAAAGTTGGGACACTTTACAAATTGTGAATAAAAAAGGAATTCAATAATTTACAAATCTCATAAACTTATATTTTATTCACAATAGAATATAGATAACATATCAAATGTTGAAAGTTTGACATTTTAAAATGTCATGCCAAATATTGGCTCATTTTGGATTTCATGAGAGTTACACATTCCAAAAAAGTTGGGACAGGTATCAATAAGAGGCCGGAAAAGTTAAATGTACATATAAGGAGCAGCTGGAGCAGCAATTTGCAACTTATTAGGTCAATTGGCAACATGATTGGGTATAAAAAGAGCCTCTCAGAGTGGCAGTGTCTCTCAGAAGTCAAGATGGGCAGAGGATCACCAGTTCCCCCAATGCTGTGGCCAAAAATAGTGGAGCAATATCAGAAAGGAGTTTCTCAGAGAAAAATTGCAAATATTTTGAAGTTATCATCTGCAGTGCATAATATCATCCAAAGATTCAGAGAATCTGGAACAATCTCTGTGCGTAAGGGTCAAGGCCGGAAAACCATACTGGATGCCCGTGATCTTCAGGCCCTTAGACGGCACTGCATCACATACAGGAATGCTACTGTAATGGAAATCACAACATGGGCTCAGGAATACTTCCAGAAAACATTGTCGGTGAACACAATCCACCACTGTCTCTTTTATTCTCTGGCGCTCTTTGATTCTCTGGCTCTCTCTTCTTGGGGGCCTTCTCTTTGGCTCTTCTCTTCTTTGCTCTCTCCCCCTCTCTCTTTCTATCCCTCAGGTAACATTCATGCTGGGTACAATTAATGGTATAAGTTTTTATCATCTCAGACATTTATTTTGGAACTATTTTAAGTGTAACCATAACTAGATTTTGTCATTAAATTCTTTCAATTACAAATGATTTGCCAACTAATTTTGATTTGGTATTGACTTTGAAGTGTTACCTATTGCAATACAGTATAGTCACATTATAGCAACGCTCTCCCACATATTTTGCTATTGTAACTGCGCTTATTTCCGTCGTTGGTATAAGCTGCAGTGGGTGGTAAAGACGAGAAATGTATAGTTTTCTATCATCTTGCTGATAACGTTTCTTTAGTCATTTGGCAACCCTGCAGTCAGAACCACTGTAGGCATACCACCCTTACATTCCAGAAGCGCAGGCATTTTCTCTGGGCCAAGGCTCATTTAAAATGGACTGTGGCAAAGTGGAAAACTGTTCTGTGGTCAGACGAATCAAAATTTGAAGTTCTTTTTGGAAAATTGGGACGCCATGTCATCCGGACTAAAGAGGACAAGGACAACCCAAGTTGTTATCAGCGCTCAGTTCAGAAGCCTGCATCTCTGATGGTATGGGGTTGCATGAGCGCGTGTGGCATGGGCAGCTTACACATCTGGAAAGGCACCATTGATGCTGAAAGGTATATCCAAGTTCTAGAACAACATATGCTCCCATCCAGACGTCGTCTCTTTCAGGGAAGACCTTGCATTTTCCAACATGACAACGCCAGACCACATACTGCATCAATTACAACATCATGGAAGGATCCGGGTACTGAAATGGCCAGCCTGCAGTCCAGATCTTTCACCCATAGAAAACATTTGGCGCATCATAAAGAGGAAGATGCGACGAAGAAGACCTAATACAGTTGAGCAACTAGAAGCCTGTATTAGACAAGAATGGGACAACATTCCTATTCCTAAACTTGAGCAACTTGTCTCCTCAGTCCCCAGACGTTTGCAGACTGTTATAAAAAGAAGAGGGGATGCCACACAGTGGTAAACATGGCCTTGTCACAACTTTTTTGAGATGTGTTGATGCCATGAAATTTGAAATCAACTTATTTTTCCCTTAAAATAATACATTTTCTCAGTTTAAACATTTGATATGTCATCTATGTTGTATTCTGAATAAAATATTGAAATTTGAAACTTCCACATCATTGCATTCTGTTTTTATTCACAATTTGTACAGTGGCCCAACTTTTTTGGAATTGGGTTTGTACATCAGGTGTTATGGAAGGTGTTTCTGGTTCTGGCTGACCTAGTTAATGCAGCCTAACAATCATTTAACTGATTTGAATAATATAAATTGATAATGTTCTATGTGTATGCCATAGTAAAGAGATGTGTTTTTAGTCTAGATTTAAACTGAGTGTGTCTGCTTCCCGAACAATGCTAGGAAGACTGTTCCAGTACTGGGGAGCCAAACCATTTAGTGCTTTGTAAGTAATTAGCAAGATTTTAAAATGTATATGATGTTTAATAGGGTACCATCGCAGTGTTGACAGAACCGGGCTAATATGATCATACTTCCTGGTTCTAGTAAGAACTTGAGCTGCTGCATTTTGGACCAGCTGCACTTTATTTATTATGCAAGCAGGGCAAGTGAAGTCATGAACGCATGAACTAACTGTTCAGCTTTTTGCATTGAAAGCATGTGCCGTAATTTAGATATATTTTTAAGATGGTAGAATGCAGTTTTACAGATGTTAGAAACGTGACTTTCAAATGAAAGATTGGTATCGAAGAGCACACCCAGGTTCCTAACTGATGACAAGGACTTGACAGAGCAGCCATCAAGTGTTAGACAGTATTCTAGGTTACGACTTGTGGAGTTGTTTTTGTCCAATAATTAAAAATTCTGCTTTTTTCTGAATTAAGTTGCAGGAAATTACTAGTCGTCCAATTTTTTTATATCCGCTATGCATTCCGTTAGTCTTGTGAATTGGTAATTTTTGTCAGGGTGTGAAGAAATATAGAGCTGAGTATCGTCAGCATAATAATGGAAACTAACGCCATGCTTCCTAATGATATCTCCCAGTGGTAACATGTACAGGGTGAAAAGCAAAGGTCCTAGCACTGAGCCTTGCGTACTGCATATTGAACTTGTGATCGGTGTGACATTTCTTCATTTACTGCTACAAACTGATAACGGTCAGATAAGTATGATTTAAACCATGCCAATGCAATTCCACTAATGCCAACATAATTTTTGAATCTATTCAAAAGAATGTTGTGGTCGATAGTATCGAATGCAGCGCTAAGATCGAGTAACACTAATAGAGAGATACAGCCACGATCGGATGATAAGAGTAAATCATTTGTAACTCTGATGAGATATGGTCTAAATGCTGATTGGAAAACCTCAGCAATACCAATTCTTTCTAAAAAAAAGGAGCATAATTGTGAGGACACTGCCTTTTCTAGTATTTTTGACAGAAAGGGTAGATTTGAGATTGGCCTGTAATTGACTAATTAAGTTGCGTTTTTTTAATAAGTGGTTTCATAATAGCCAACTTAAAAGTTTTCCGTCCATATCCTAGTGTCAAGGATGAATTAATGATAAAAGAAGGTACACCACAATCTTGCTCCGACCAAAGAGACTTGAACGCACATGATGTCGAAAACACGACTTCTCACCTCATAAATACAAACATCCCAGGAGGACTTGAACACACCATAAGCCCTTTGTTTAGGTCAGTTCAGTTGTCTGTTATTGTTGTGTTTAAGTTAGGTTGTTCTGTTCCTGAGCGTTTGATTTTGTTCCTGAGTGTTTTGTCCACACACAGAGGTATTTGGATCTGGTCCCTTTCATCCATTATGATGACACCAGCCCCTGAGCTTGGTCCAGTGTTGGTTCCAGCCCATGAGCTTGCTCCAGAATCCGTTCCAGCCCATTAAGCCCGCGCCAGAGTCCAGTTCCTGGCTCCCTGGCTTCCTGCACCCCTGGCTTCCAGCATTGTTGGCACCTCCCTGGCTCCCTGAGCTACTGGCACCTCCCTGGCCCCCTGAGGTACTGGTGCCACTGTAGCTTCTTTATTGCGTGTGTCGCCCTGGAGGTGTCCTAATCTGCCAGCACCGCCCTCGTTATCTGCCACAACTCCAGGATGCCTGCCCTCCTTCTCTCCCCGGTTGGACTCCTTTTAGTATAAGGTTGCACCTTCCGGAAGGGGGGAGTTTTGTAATGGTTATGTTCTGTTTTGATTTAGTTTTCTTTGTATTCAGTTTTATGTTTGCCTGTGCCTGTTCATTTGACATGCATTTGTTTACATTTCATGTACAGTGCATCCGGAAAGTATTCACAGTGCTTCACTTTTTCCACATTTTGTTATGTTACAGCCTTATTCCAAAATGGATTAAATTCATTATTTTCCTCAAAATTCTACAAACAATACCCCATAATGACAACGTAAAAGAGGTTTGTTTGAAATATTTGCAAATGTATTAAAAATAAAAAACAAAAAAATCATGTGTATATAAGTATTCACAGCCTTTGCAATGACACTCAGAATTGAACTCAGTTGCATCCTGTTTCCTCTGGTCATCCTTGAGATGTTTCAACAACTTGATTGGAGTCCACCTGTGGAAAATTCAGTTGATTGGACATGATGTAGAAAGTCACACACCTGTCTATATAAGATCCCACGGTTTATAGCACATGTCAGAGCACAAACCAAGCCATGAAGTCCAAGGAACTGTCTGTAGACCACAGATCTGGGGAATGGTACAGAAAAATTTCTGCAGCATTGAAGGTCCCAATGAACACAATGGTCTCCATCATCCATAAATGGAAGAAGTTTGGAACCACCAGGACTCTTACTAGAGCTGGCCGCCCGGCCAAACTGAACGATCGGGGGAGAAGGGCCTTAGTCATGGAGGTGACCAAGAACCCAATGGTCACTCTGAAACAGCGCTCCAGCATTTCTCTGTGGAGAGAGGAGAACCTTGCAGAAGAACAACCATCTCTGCAGCACTCCACCAATCAGGCCTATATGGTAGAGAGGCCAGATGGGAGCCACTCCTCAGTAAAAGGCACATGACAGCCCACTTGGGGTTTGCCAAAAGGCACCTGAAGTACTCTCAGACCATGAGAAACAAAATTCTCTGGTCTGATGAAACAAAGATTGAACTCTTTGGCCTGAATGGCAAGCGTAATGTCAGGAGGAAACCAGACACTGCTCATCACCTGGCCAATACCATCCCTACAGTGCAGCATCTGGTGGCAGCATCATGCTGTGGGGATGTTTTTCAGTGGCAGGAACTGGGGCACTAGTCAGGATTGAGGGAAAGATGAATGTAGCAATGTACAGAGACATCCTTGATGAAAACCTGCTCCAGAGCGCTCTTGACCTCAGACTGGGGTGAAGGTTCATCTTCCAACAGGACAACGACCCTAAGCACACAGCCAAGATAACAAAGGAGTGGCTATGGGACAACTCTGTGAATGTCCTTGACCTTGAGTGGCCCAGCCAGAGCCCAGACTTGAACCCGATTGAACATCTCTGGAGAGATCTCAAAATGGCTGTACACCAACGCTCCCCATTCAACCTGATGGAGCTTGAGAGGTCCTGCAAAGAAGAATGGGAGAAACTGACCAAAAATTGGTGTGCCAAGTTTGTAGCATCATACTTTTTCACGTTGTCATTATGGGGTATTGTTTTTAGAATTTTGAGGAAAATAATGAATTAAATCCATTTTGGAATAAGGCCGTAACATAACAAAATGTAGAAAAAGTGAAGCGCTGTGAATACTTTCCGGATGCACTGTAAAATTAAATAAAAACTTTTTTTATGGTTTTAGTTAAAGGTGCAGTATGTAAAACATTTAAAACCCACCTTAACATTTTACTCAAGTTTTCAAATGTTAATCATCTAGTTGGCAGCATTGCGACAAAATCAAACTCAGATTCTAATTAGACCTCGAACTCTGGCTGAATACATTTGAAAAGACGATGAATTAATGCAGATAATAAGAGCCCCAGCCACTGTTGGTTGATCGAATCACACGTTATCTGCTCAGCTTATCTGACAGATTCACATCGCTTCTGGTTGCTCGCAGACTCTGCCCCTCCGTGCCTCACCGCAGCCAGACACTCAAACACGCCTCATCTGTATTCTCCCCCACGCGAGCCTCTGCCAAGTCGTTTTTAAACATATGCCTCTTGTAGGCACAATCTCCCTCACATGCTAATTCCCATTTAATTACTTTTTCTTTCCTTTTCTTTTGTCCATTTAACCACAGAATGCCCCAAGCAGGGAAAACGGAAGACACACAAAGCTAGGAACAATAGGATGACTCCACAGAGAGAAAGAATGAGAGAGAAGGGAGGAAAAGAACCATAATGAAAGGTGATGATGGAGCATACTGGCACAGGAGGAGGGCTGAGCTCACGATTGCTGTATTGACTCGCATGTATCTGCCAGCGCTGAAGGACACTGATTCCTGACTGTGACAGATTCTACTGTTCAGAAAATGATGTGTTTGGTGTCCAACATTAACACTTGCCAAACGCTAAGTCCAAGTAAAAATTGTCTTTGGCTGGTACAAGTGCAACATTACATGGTGCAAGGTGAATAGAAATAATGATGGCCCTCCCTTATGTTAGTCATGCCTGCGATTATGTTGCGCTCAATCGCCTTTGTCATCAGTGCAACATTTCCATAAGTTTATCAAGGATGTCTAAAGCTTCCTCTTTATCCAGAATTCCATGTGGTGACATGTATTGTTCAGTATGTGGAATATTTATTACATTAAAACCCTATTGGGATTAGTTTAACACGGAGAGGTGGGGTAAAGTAATTATTACCAGAGCTTCTCAGTGATTTTAGTTCCTTCCGAATGTGCCATCTCAGTAATCATTACAGACAATATCAGTAAAGATTGCGGCGACTTTTACCTTCTGTAAAAGCCTGGAAAAATTACCTCAGATAATACTAATCCAGTGCGAATAGACCCGCTGTAAATATGTACTTAAATATTCCGTCAATTCCTGTTTAAAAGTAGTTTTTTGTGGTTTTTCAAGTTTGGAGATGCTTGAAAAAACAATCAGTTGTGTTCTAGGTGGTGGGACAAGTCTGTGGCAAACCTCAAGTGTTTTCTGCTTAACATTCAGATTAAAAAAAAAGGTTGAAAGCACTTGTCAGAGGCACAAAACTTTCCTTTTAGCTTTAGGTAAGTGCCTATTGCCAACAGAATCCAATCAGAATTTATTGACCGGACCTAACTGTTATATATAGGTTATATATAGATTATATGTGTTTGCGCACGTGATATCAGGAAGCAACTTAATATGCACATGACGACGGAGGTGACGGCGGTGCATCAGTTGAGTAACCCCTCCCACTTCTGCTTGTTTTACTGAGATATTTTCTTGTGATTACAGCAGAAATGTTACAGCAGAATCTCTAGTGCCTGACACATTTCTATCCTACAATGGAAGATGAATGCTGTTGATGCATTTAGTCCGAATAAATGTTCTTGTTCAGTGTTAACACTACACACCTGTTGTGATGATGTGTCCTCCCAGGTTGATGTGTCTGTACTGTAGTATGATGGTGGACAGGTGTTAGACCTGGACTCATCATTTGTGCAGCGAGGGTGCCCAGACTTGTCTACACAGTGACAGCTTGCCAACGTACACACAGCAGAGGGTACAGATGCTCCGCTGCAGTGTCTTCAATCACATGCTCACATACACAGACTTGAATTTAGGTAGAATTCAGCTTATGTGCTTTTCACTGTGAATTTGTGACAATATATTTATATGTGCGTGCGTTTGTGTTTTTCCTTCATATTCTCTTATCTGAGAGGGTGCGTGCTGGGGTAAGATTGTTAAATGTATTTCCACTGAACATATTGCTGTCCATAGCAAATTTGATGAGAAGCTGGAATCTGTTATTTTTAACATTCTGCATCTGGGATTTGGTACAGCCAGGTGTGTTCCCTGTCAAGCAGACAGGGAACGCTCTGCTCTTCCTGACATCACACTTTTCCCATGTGGCAGTGGCACCAAACTCATTGTGATGTATCTCACAGTAAAGCAACAGTCTGTAACTGAGTAAACATAAATCACACCATGCAGAAGCAAGGCATTTGAAGGGGTCATATGATGCATATGATTTTTAAAGATCGTTATTTTGTGTATTGGGTTTATATATATATATATATATATATATATATATATATATATATATATATATATATATATATATATATATATATATATATATATATATATATATATATATATATACTACCTACACTCACCTAAAGGATTATTAGAAACACCATACTAATACTGTGTTTGACCCCTTTCACCTTCAGAACTGCCTTAATTCTACGTGGCATTGATTCAACAAGGTGCTGAAAGCATGTTGGCCCATATTGATAGGATAGCATCTTGCAGTTGATGGAGATTTGTGGGATGCAGGGCACGAAGCTCCCGTTCCACCACATCCCAAAGATGCTCTATTGGGTTGAGATCTGGTGACTGTGGGGGCCATTTTAGTACAGTGAACTCATTGTCATGTTCAAGAAACCAATTTGAAATGATTCAAGCTTTGTGACATGGTGCATTATCCTGCTGGAAGTAGCCATCAGAGAATGGGTACATGGTGGTCATAAATGGATGGACATGGTCAGAAACAATGCTCAGGTAGGCCGTGGCATTTAAACGATGCCCAATTGGCACTAAGGGGCCTAAAGTGTGCCAAGAAAACATCCCCCACACCATTACACCACCACCACCAGCCTGCACAGTGGTAACAAGGCATGATGGATCCATGTTCTCATTCTGTTTATGCCAAATTCTGACTCTACCATCTGAATGTTTCAAAAGAAATCGAGACTCATCAGACCAGGCAACATTTTTCCAGTCTTCAACTGTCCAATTTTGGTGAGCTTGTGCAAATTGTAGTCTCTTTTTCCTATTTGTAGTGGAGATGAGTGGTCCCCGGTGGGGTCTTCTGCTGTTGTAGCCCATCCACCTAAAGGTTGTGCGTGTTGTGGCTTCACAAATGCTTTGCTGCATACCTCGGTTGTAACGAGTGGTTATTTCAGTCAAAGTTGCTCTTCTATCAGCTTGAATCAGTCGGCCCATTCTCCTCTGACCTCTAGCATCAACAAGGCATTTTCGCCCACAGGACTGCTGCATACTGGATGTTTTTCCCTTTTCACACCATTCTTTTTAAACCCTAGAAATGGTTGTGCGTGAAAATCCCAGTAACTGAGCAGATTGTGAAATACTCAGCCCGGCCCGTCTGGCACCAACAACCATGCCACGCTCAAAATTGCTTAAATCACCTTTCTTTCCCATTCTGACATTCAGTTTAGAGTTCAGGAGATTGTCTTGACCAGGACCACACCCCTAAATGCATTGTAGCAACTGATATGTGATTGGTTGATTAGATAATTGCATTAATGAGAAAGTAGTTGTAGTTGACCCAGTTATTTTTCACATATGGTACATTATTGTAGCTCCTCTATGCCCCATCTTCCTAAATTTTTACAAAGCCCCTCCTTCCGAAAAGTGCAGTGTGCTCTGATTGGCGAGTTGACCCAGTGTGTTGTGATTGGCCAAACACCCAAGCGGGTTTCGGAAATGTAACACCCTTACCATAATCACGAGCTTCAGCTTCCAAAACAATTATAAGTTATTATAAGTATAAGTTTTACCATATCAGTTCCAGCCCGAGTCAGATTCTGAAAATGCAGATGACCAAGCCGATCATTCGGAACCAACAAAGCATGACTTCAGAACAACATTTCACAGTGGTAAGATGAAAGCTCTGCTTGAAAGGCCAGTGTGAAACAGAACACGTAGTGCACATGTTTGTCATGTTTTAACCACAAGTTAGCGGAGAACAGAGGATATATGTTTGTAAACATAAATCCATCTTTGCACTTTTTATCGTAAGAATGACAAATAATAAGCATTACTCTACACTGCACAAAACAGTAAATAACAAATATTTTAAAGGTTCAGTTCACTTCAAAATGAAAATGTCCTAATATTTAGACCACCCCCATCTCATCCAAGATGTTCATGTCTTTCTTTCTTCAGTCGAAAAGAAAATACGTTTTTTGAGGAAAACATTCCAGGATTTTTCTCCACACCATTGACTTCCATGACAAGGAAAATGTTGAAGGTCCAAATCCATGCAGTTTCAAAGCGCTTTGAAGGGCTTCAAAGGCTCTGCGCAATCCCAGATCCTGGAATTTGTTCCTCTAAAAACTTGATTTCTTTTCGACTGAAGAAAGAAAGACATGAACATCTTGGATGAGATGGGGGGTGAGTAAAATATCAAGAAATTTTCATTTTTAAGTGAACTGATCCTTTAACAAATAATTATTTTGCCCAATTGCCCCATTTTTTTTTTTTTTTAGAAATAGCCTTTGTGCAAAGCTGGTCTTGTACTGTCCCATGTTCACATGAGGAAAATGTCCTCCGTAAAATGCACACTCAAAACATTTGGAACACTGGAATAGTGTTGTAAATAAATCTTAACTACTGATTGCTAATTGCATCCACTTTTGGAAGGACAAATAAAGTGCTGCTTTTGCTTTCGCATTGAGAAACACAAAGTTCCCACAACATGGCTGTGACAACACTACTACGATAACTGAAGCCACGTCTTTTTTCTTCGCGTATGCATTTGGCCGGCATTATGCAAATATTTCCACCTAGTGACACAGGTCAGCGAGGAAGAATTCAATCAAGACATTTTAACTAGGTCTGGATCTGCCTTCTTTTTTTAGATAGAATAAATCTGTTACTTTGCAGATCTCATACATATACAAACAGCTACATAGCACACTAAAGAAAAAGGAAAATATGAAAACGCATCATATGGCCCCTTTAATACTGCCCAGAATGCCATACATTGCTGATGTGGGATGTGTTTTTATAAATGTTTTGAGTGTTTTTCAAAGCCCCCCATTATCTAACACAATGTATTTAAAGCACAGTGTTACTGTAGGTATTTAACCAAAAAATAACATTAATATCATAAAATAAAGTTTTTTTTTAAATAAAATTAAAGCAGTATTTCTATTATTTCTCCTGTAATTATGACAAAACTGCTTGTTACCATTTTTATTAACAGAATCTGGGAGTATTGATATATTCAATTAATACATTTTGATTCCGGAAGTGTCAACAAGATACAATGAAAGCATGTAAACTGCATTTAAAAACTGAATGAAATAAAGTATTATATACCATAAGCTCCAGCATTATCAGCTAGGCGATTGGTTCTTTTGCATCTAATTTGCATAAGTTCAGCTTTACATAGCATTTTTTATACACTTACTGCTTTTATACACACCAATCCAGTTGGTAAATCCAGTTTCGGTGCGTATCTGTTTTTGCATTTTTGGTTCTCTATATGATCTGAGCAACATTTCTTTGATATCATCTCCAGCTCTCTTCAGTTGAGTTTTACTCTTCACTTCTCTGTTGAGTCTCTGCGTGAGCTCATCCGATCACTGAGTGAGTTAAAGGGAGCCTGCGGCCGCTGCCAACCTAGGTGATATTTTTGGCAACACGTTCATGTTTATCTCCACTATAAATGCATATCTGCATTCTGAACAGCCCTCTTTCTATCTCTTTCAATCTCAATCTATTTCATCAATTGCTCTGTTCTCGTGTTGCTCAGTCATTCTCTCTCTTTTTGATCCCTTTGTCTTTATGTCTCTCTTTCCTTGACACTTTACCGAGTCATGCTTTAAAACAGACCAGTCCTACCTCAGCAGTTGTTGCCATCCATCAGATTATCAGACTTTATCATTATCTTAGTTTTTGCTCTTTTCTAGTGAGAGTCTGTAGAAGTCCTTTGTGTTTGGAAAGTTTTACACCAAATTTTTCAGAATTGATCAGAACTATTGTACATGTTCTCATTGAACACAAGATAACACAGTGGTATTTTCTTCCTATACAAATATTTCCATCCAGATTGATTTAGCACCATCCCGACCCCTTTATTTATTTTAATATTATTTTCAATTAGTGAACTAATACGAATATTATTTTATTTCAATCTCATTTATTTTCAAGCTTACAAATGTGCATTTTAATGTTGCTGCTTGCAAAAATGACAAATAACAGAATTTTTTTGATTTAGTCACAATAACTGATTCAGTCCATGATTCAGTCTGGGTCTGTATTGGCAGGCTGGAGGGATGTCCTCACTGTAGTGTTATCCTGGCTCAGGTTTGCCTGGCAGAGATCCGTTTTGTTAAGCTATATGATTGTGGAATCAAAAGGAGGAATGGGCTCAGTCAATACACATTTGACCCTGGTCGGATTTTCTCCCTTTATATTTTTTCTTCCTTTCTTCTTCCTCTCTCAATCACATTCTTCACATGCCCTCCCTGTCTGTATCTCTCTCTAATTGCTCTGTCTCTTCCCCTGTCTGCTGATTCTGTGTTTCTCTACAGGATGCTATAAATCTGCAGGGGTAGTGCTGGGTGACTAGGCTGCTGTGGGAAATAGAGGACATGAGCTAAAGCAAGAGAGACACAGGCAACTCCAGAGCAGAGTGAATAAGAACAAAATGTCCCCATTGCATTTATGGACAAGTGGCATTCTGGAGCAGAGGCTGTGAGGAATGGGGGAGCTGAATCAATACTCTGGTCTTTCATTTTGATCTGCACCCACCTTGTCATTTCGTTGTCCTGTCCTTATTGCTTGTTATCCTTTTCTCCCCATCTCTTTGCCATCAGTTTCTCACCTTTTGAGCCCAATTGAAACTAAACTGTGGGAGTTCTCAGTGTTTCCCGCTCTGCCGCTCTGGCCGATCATTAAGGTCCTACTGTGGAATTTCATTAACACACAAACCTCACTGTCCATCCGTCTGTCTGTATCTAGCCATCTGTTTATCTCTGTCTGTCTGTCTGTCTGTCTGTCTGTCTGTCTGGTGTCCTATCTATCTATCTATCTATCTATCTATCTATCTATCTATCTATCTATCTATCTATCTATCTATCTATCTATCTATCTATCTATCTGTCTATCTGTCTATCTGTCTATCTGTCTGTCTATCTATCTATCTATCTATCTATCTATCTATCTATCTATCTATCTATCTATCTGTCTGTCTGTCTGTCTGTCTGTCTGTCTGTCTGTCTGTCTGTCTGTCTATCTGTCCTATCTATCTATCTATCTGTCTATCTATCTATCTATCTATCTATCTATCTATCTATCTATCTATCTATCTATCTATCTATCTATCTGTCTGTCTATCTATCTGTCTGTCTGTCTGTCTATCTATCTATCTATCTATCTATCTATCTATCTATCTATCTATCTATCTGTCTGTCTATATCTATCTATCTATCTATCTATCTATCTATCTATCTATCTATCTATCTATCTATCTATCTATCTATCTATCTATCTATCTATCTATCTATCTATCTATCTATATCTATCTGTCTGTCTGTCTGTCTGTCTGTCTGTCTGTCTGTCTGTCTGTCTGTCTGTCTGTCTGTCTGGTGTCCTATCTATCTATCTGTCTATCTATCTATCTATCTATCTATCTATCTATCTATCTATCTATCTATCTATCTATCTATCTATCTATCTATCTATCTATCTATCTGTCTGTCTGTCTGTCTGTCTGTCTGTCTGTCTGTCTGGTGTCCTATCTATCTATCTATCTATCTATCTATATCTATCTATCTATCTATCTATCTATCTATCTATCTATCTATCTATCTATCTATCTATCTATCTATCTATCTATCTATCTATCTATCTATCTATCTATCTATCTATCTATCTATCTATCTATCTATCTATCTATCTATCTATCTATCTATCTATCTATCTATCTATCTATCTATCTATCTATCTATCTATCTATCTATCTATCTATCTATCTATCTATCTATCTATCTATCTGTCTGTCTGGTGTCTATCTATCTATCTATCTATCTATCTATCTATCTATCTATCTATCTATCTATCTATCTATCTATCTATCTATCTATCTATCTGTCTGTCTGTCTGTCTGTCTGTCTGTCTGTCTGTCTGTCTGTCTGTCTGTCTGTGTCTGTCTGTCTGTCTGTCTGTCTGTCTGTCTGGTGTCCCATCTATCATTCTATCTATCTTTCTCGAATGATCCATATGGCTCATTATGTAAGCTGAATCTGTTTGTCTTTCATGCATCTGGGGATGTAGTCAGACAGGCTATAGTAAGAAAGTGTCACTTAGCCTGAAAATTGCTTCGTCTTATTGGCAGTATACAGTGTTAAGCACAGGAGAGAACTCATCTCTGTGCCCCGGCTGTTTTCCTTATGGCGCGGCTGAGAATGAAAGCCTGCAGCTGGGTTGAGCCCAGGCTCTCACTATTGGAAGGGTTTTCTGCGGTTGGGTGCAGCTTTTCAATGAACACAATTGCTCCTTGGAGACCCTATTTAGAAGTGAATGAAAATGCCATTAAGAGAAGTAGTCTGGTCTATCGTCGACTCAGTCGGTTTGATGTCATAGCTGCTCAGGGTTGTCATGACATCATCTTGGTGGTCAAAATACGTGCGGTTTCCCACATTTGTCTGCGAAAGGATGGATTATGAATCAATCTGGTGATTGTTTATATAAACTCTTAACTGGCTCTGTTTTTCAGATGATGTTTTCTCATTACAGACTGATGGGATTGGACTTCAATAACTGTTGCAGGTTAGATCATTGAAAAAACAACTGGAATTGACAATAATGAGAGGAGCACTGAGTAAAGTGGGAAAATAAAATAAAACCAGCCATTATTCATTTTTCATTAGTTTGCCATTGTCAAATATCCAACTGGTTTTAGAAGGCATGTAGTAAATACTGTATTTATAATGTAAAGGGGCTTGAATTCCTTGAAGTCTAGATACAATAGAATATAATTGGAATATATTAAGAAGGCATAGGCACAAGCTCCATGCTGTCAGAATGACTGGAGGCCAGCCAGATCAGGAGCGCTAGATCATGAGAGTGTGAGAATGAGATGGCAGAACGGAGCGGGAAGCTACAAATGAAAAAAAAAAAAAAATAGAGCATGCAATGGTGAAGGTGAGGTATAATGACTTTGGCTAAAGGCCAGCAGTCTTATTTGGAGATTCGTAGACACCAAAAAGCATTTTGTTGGTCCTGTTCAATTCCTCTTATGTGTAATTTGTTATTTGCTTTTGTTATTTTTTTTATGATACCAGCTGACATCAAAATGAAAGAGTTTGCCTGATACAAATCCCAAGCTCTGTCTGTTTCTTATTGACCTGTTTTGAAATATGATGGTACCAGTATGGGGTTTTGATGATGACACTACATTTTCTGTGTCGTACTATGAAGAAAATAAACTGAAGGTAAAATGGGTGAAAAAATCATTAATGAGAGGCGGAGGAGTGTGCTTTGAAGGATCGATAATCATCATTTTGTTTGCTGTGCATCTGTGCAAAGTGGCTATAATCACCCTCTTTCTCTTTTTTCTTCTATGTATCCCCATCTATCCATCTCATGCTCTTTCCTTAATGGGCTCAGAGAGCCTGTACCGTGTAAGGAGGCCAAAATGCGTCCCTCAGACTAGCATTGATGGTCTAGAGGAAGCTGAGGTAAGATTATCTTTTTGAGTATTCAGCCTTCTTTTCTATAATATTGTGCTGTGACATTTCCGTGTTCCTTGTCCTCCAGAAGAAATGTCAAACACATGTGCTGGTCCTGGTGGTTCACGGGGGGAACATACTGGACCCGGCGGGTGGAGAGCCAGGAGCAAAGGCCGCAGATGTAAACACACTGTCCTCAGTGCTGGAGAAAGTATCTCAAGCTCATTTCCAAGCTGCAGCCCAGCATGTCGTCATCAAGTTGGTGCCGTGCCCAGCCGTATGCGCAGAGGCCTTCTGTCTTGTGTCAAAGTAAGTAGATATTATTGAAAGCAACTTTTAATGACCATGTTATTTTTGGGAAATGTGCCATGATATTCTTTGAAGTGAATATCATTGTGTATAAAATAAAGGCTATCATCTGATACCATCACTGTTTCCTTTCAACTGTACTGTTTTGTAACTGGTTTGAGTGGACTGGCTGCATTTCCTGGCATGGGGTGTTTTGTGCAAATACACTATGATATGAGATGCCACATACGTAGATGTTTTGTTCTGAAGTCATGGGAACACCCTTAGGTGAAACTGGCTGAATGCATGAAACTCATGTTATGTGGAAATGCTGACAGATTCAGTTGCAGTTGTTCTTGACAGTTGTTTTTATGAACTTGCTGAGCAACTCAAGTTTGATTCAAGAATATTTGAGCTAGTGGTCAAACAATATTGGTTTTTGATGGCCGACGCCAATGCCGATACAGTAGAGAGCAGGATAGGTTGATATACCCATTTCAGTATTTTTCACAAATAAAGAAATTGTTAAAAAAATATGAATAAAAAGAAAGTAAACGCTGTAACCAACAGGGCACTCAGTAATCTGGTTAGTTTGTTCACACTGGGAATCATATTTTTTCAAATAAAGACAAGGTAATACTAATTTTTCTATTCGTTTTCTGTTTGTATATTTATAAAAAAAAAAAAAATTGT